>ML358708.1:0-40679 GCA_005239505.1 Nicotiana paniculata | reverse complement strand
AATTGGAGATGGAAACGGAGCTAAAGGGATGCAAATACGTCAAAAAATACACAAAAGGAGACACCCGGGCGATAGCCGGGTGACAGAGCCCTATAGCCTGATCCTACCTGGCGTTAGCCAGGCCTTAGGGATGAAACTCCATCCCTAGCCTGGCGCTAGCCAGGCCTTTGGGTCCAAACGCCCGGGGTTCCCAGTTCGGCCAAATCCGAGTTTTGACGAGTTTAAGTGTTTCCCGGTTGAAATAGAAGTCTCCTACATGGTTAGGGTTCGCCCTAAACATATAAATAGACACCAAACAACACAACTTAGGAGGACGGAGGCGATTCGGAAGGATTCAACAAGAAAACCCCATAGAAGTGACAAACATTGATTTCTACATCTAGTATTCATTACTTTGTATTTCAATTATGAAATTTCTTTTAGTTTCGATTCTCAATAACATGAGTAGCTAATTTCTTTAGTCTAGGGTTTTGATAGAACCCATTGGGGATGAATTCATTGTGATATTAATATATTTTGGTTGATTAATCTCTTTTTGTTCAACTACGTTCTTATTGTAGTTGATTGAAAGGGCCCTTGATTAACTATTCCTATTTATTATGTATCTACTTGAGAGAGAGTGCATATTTAGGTAGTTTCTTGAACAACACCACTCCCGGAGTATAGACGAAAGTCATAACCGAGGGTTTAGAGGTTAGATTAGAGATAACGATACCTCGGGTGCAATCTAAAGTGAACTGTATTGTGATCTAGCTAGCATAACTTGAGAGAGTGCGTTTAGTAAATTATCATAATTACTTGAAAGAGAGTTATGATATTTAGAGCGTTCATGATTGACAGAGATAGCCAATTAAACTATAAGAAATATCCAAGGAAGAATTCACCAACGGGGGAAACCATAACCTTAGACCCTTTATTATCATTGTTACATTAAATTGTTAGTTAATTGCTAGTTTATTATTATTGTTTGTAGAATTAGTTAAACATCACCAAATTGATATTAAAATTCTGGAGAAACTAGATTTAGCAACATTTTAGTATTTTATAGACTCAATTGATACGTAAATTCCCTGTGGGATCGACTCTGGGCGTAATACCCCGGATTATATTTGCAACGCCCGCTTAGTCATCTACAAGACATAGTTGAGCGTGATCAGTAAGCTCGGACATTTCATAAAAGACTGCCTGCTCCCGAAGCAAGACACCTACAAGCACAACATAGATAAAGCTTCAAAGAGGAACCAGGTTCCTGACAAAAGATTCAGCAGAAAAAGTGTAGCTGACAACGTTGTGAAGCAGGCTCTTGCCGCTTGGGGAGATTCATCAAGCGAATCATAAGAGGAACCTGAAGCAAAAACAAATCTATGATGGAAGTTGAGAATAAGTCTAGGGAGTATGACTTATTGTTTGCTCTTATGGCTCAATCTTGTGAAGAAGAAGTAGATGACACAGATGAGGTAAGCTTCAGGGACGTTCAGAGAAATCTGAAGTCATATTCTCTTAAAAAATTAATGTCCTTGTCAAATGTTCTCATTGATACTTATTACTGCTTAATTGAAGATAATGATTCATTGACTATAGAACTAGGAGAAGCAGAACAAACTAGAGATGATCTAGTTGTGCGTGTGGTAGACTTTAAAGAAACTATAGGCAATCTTGAAAGAGAGAAAGAGTCTCTAATGTGTAAAATCAACATTGTTGAGGAATGAGAGAGATGACCTAATAGTGGTGGTTGTAGACCTTCAGGATACCATAAAAAATCTTGAAAAAGAAAAGGAAGTAATAGAAGAAAAAACAAGAAAGGTATAAAGTGAGAGAGATGATCTAATTGTAGTAGATGTAGATCTAAAAGAAGAAGTGGAGAATCTGAGCAATGAAAAGGCTAGTCTGAGTGTGAAGATTGATGTTGCTGAGCAGGAGAGAAATGATTTTCTAGTAGTAATCACAGTGGAAACAGGTAGGGGATCGAGTTTCAAAAGGAGAAAACTCCCTACACCCCACATAGAAAATATGTCACAGTTCCAGAAAATTGGCTCTGTACCCACTGTGGAAACAACAAGCACTTCAAGGAAAGCTGCCCAGCCAAGGATCAATCAGTCCAGAAAAACAAGATGTTTGCCAGCAAGAGGAATACAAAGCAAGGACCAGGTCCCAGCATGAAATATCAATTCCTGCCGGCATGGACTAGAAGAATTCTTATTCATCCCTTTCCAACTACAAGGGACCCAAAGTGTTTGGGTTCCTAAATCTAACCATTGATTTAATTGTGCAGGGATCAGTGAGAGGAACTGGACTACAATGGATCATGGACAGCGGATGCTCAAAGCATATGACTAGAAACACTATGGATTTTCTCTCATTGAAAGCCCTGTAGGGAAGGGATGTATCCTTTGGCAATGGAAAGAAGGGATATATCCTTGGTGTTGGAAGAGTTGGAAAGTCTCTGGAGCACTCAATCGAAAATGTGTACTATGTGGATGGCTTGAAATATAGCTTATTGAGTGTCTCTCAATTTTGTGATAAAAGAAACAAAGTGGAGTTCTTATTCAAAGTGTGCACTGTTACTAGCCTAGTAACTGGAGAAGTGGTGTTGATAGCCAAGTGACACAAAAACATCTATGTTGCTGATTTTGAATCATTGGAAGTTGGTGAAGTGAACTGCTTGAAAGCAGTTGATGATGAAGCAGAGCTTTGGCATAGAAGGTTGGGTCATGCCAACTTTTCCCTCTTGAACAAAATGATAAAGAAGGACTTGGTTCGTGGTCTGCCAAACTCCAAGTTCAAGGAGCACAGAGTCTGTGATGCGTGCTCTAAAGGAAAATATGTGAGATCATCATTTAATCCTAATAAAGATGTCAATATATCCAGGCCTGTGAACTACTTCATATGGATTTATGTGGGCCCATGAGAATTCCAAGCAGAGGTGGAAAGAAGTATATTTTTGTGATTGTGGATGATTACTCAAGATTCACTTGGACATTATTTCTTAGAACAAAAGATGAGACGTTTGAAGTATTTGTGGCCTTTATCAAGAAAATCCAAGTGAAGATAGACTTGAAAGTAGCTTGCATTAGATCCGACCATGGAACCGAATTTGATAATGCAAAATTTGATGAGTTTTGCACTGAAAATGGAATCACACAAAACTTCTCAGCCCCTAGGACTCCTCAGCAAAACGGAGTAGTGGAAAGGAAGAACGGAACACTGGAAGACATGGCTCGAATAATTCTCATTGATAGTGGGATTGCTAAGAACTTCTAGGCAGAAGCAATCAACACTGCCTGCTACTTGGTGAACAGGTGCATGATCAGGTCCTTCCTGAACAAGACTCCTTATGAACTGCTCAATGGAAGAAAGCCAAAAATAACCCATCTAAGAGCCTTTGGTTGCAAGTGCTATGTTCTAAACAATGGGAAGGATCAACTAGGAAAGTTCGATGCCAAAAGTGATTAAGGAATCTTTTTGGGATACTATTCTCAAAGAAAAGCATACAAAGTGTACAACAAGAGAACACAATGTGTAGAAGAGAGTGTTCATGTGCTCTTTAATGAGACTCCTTACTCAAACACGGACGAAAATGGTGATGATCAAGACAATCAACCACTATTGGTTCTTGGAGAGATTTCTGATGTCTCAAATGGCAAGGCTGACATGATGAGTCAAGCCAAGGAGATGAATGAAGGCAATGCAATCTCTTCGTCCAGTTCGTAGGAGGAACCAGGTACCCCAATCTCTCCCACATAAGTTGAAAAAAGAGTTGAGATGCTGTGAAAGGTACTCCCCAAGTAGCAGAATAAGCAGCACAGGGAAACTCCTCTAATTTACCAAGTTCTTTCACCAATCAAATTCAGGTCCCAAATTGGAAACATAAAAGTTCTCATCCTCTCGATAATATAATCACTCCTCTTGATTCTGGAGTTCAAACCAAATCCTAAACCAGAAATTCTCTAGCCTTCTCAGCCTTTTTATCCCAAATAGAACCCAAAAATTTCAAAGAAGCTCTGAAGGATGCAGATTGGATCATTGCTATGCAGGAGGAACTTCATCAATTTGAAAGAAACAAAGTATGGCATCTGGTACCTCGACCCTCAGACATAACCATCATAGGAACTAGGAGGGTGTTCAGGAACAAGCTGGATGAAAATGGGCAAACTACCAGAAATAAAGCAAGACTTGTAGTTCAGGGTTATAATCAAGAGGAAGGAATTGATTATGATGAAACTTTTGCTCCCGTTGTTCGTATGGAAGTAATTCGGATTCTCATTGCCTTTGCATCTCATATGGAATTCACTTTATTCCAAATGGATGTGAAGAGTGCATTACTGAATGGATATCTCAAGGAGGAAGTATATGTCAAGCAACCCCCATGGGTTTGAAAGTCATGCTCACCCAGAGTATGTCTTCAAATTGGACAAAGCCCTGTATGGTTTGAAGCAAGACCACAGAGCTTGGTATGAAAGGCTATCCAAGTTTCTACTGGATAATGGTTTCACTCTAGGAAAGATTGACAACACCCTAATTCTGAAGAAATCGGGAAGAAACCTTCTTATTGTCCAGGTGTATGTGGATGACATTATTTTTGGGGCTACAGTAGACTCACTGTGTAAGGAATTTTCAATGCTTATGGATAGTGAGTTTGAGATGAGCATGATGGGGGAACTGAACTTCTTCCTGGGTCTTCAAGTGAAACAATCCACAAAAAGAACATGCATTAGTCAGCAGAAATACATCAAGGAGCTGCTCAAGAGGTTTGACATGGAAAATTCAAAGGTGATTGATACACCCATTGCAGTGACTACCAAACTTGACATGGATGAATTTGGCTCTCCTATAAATCAAACAATGTACAGGGGAATCATTGGCTCTCTACTCTATCTCACTGAAAGCAGACCAGACATTGTGTTCAGTGTAGGATTATGTGCAAGGTTTCAATCCAATCCCAAGGAGTCTCATCAAAAGGCTGCTAAAATAATTCTACGCTATGTCAAGGGCACACAGGACCTGGTCCTATACTATCCCTCAGGTGACAATTTCAATCTTGGTGGTTATGCTGACGCTGATTATGCAGGTTATCTGGTGGACAGGAAGAGTACTTCAGGGATGGCTCATTTCCTTGAATCTTGCCTAATCTCTTGGGGTACAAGGAAACAGAACTCAGTGGCTTTGTCCACAGCTGAAGCAGAATATGTTGCAGCTGCATCCTGCTGTGCTCAGTTGTTCTGGATCAAACAACAATTGGAGGATTTTGGAGTGTATATTGACAGCATACCACTTCTATGTGACAACACTAGTGCTCTCAACATGGCAAAGAACCTGGTGCAACACAAGAGAACTAAGCATATTGATGTGAGACATTACTTCCTCAGAGACAATGTTGAAGAATGGCATATCTGCATAAAGTTTTGCTGCACTGAAGATCAGATTGCAGATATCTTTACGAAGGCACTGGGCAGGGAATATTTTGAGAAAAATAGAATGGCACTGGGGCTGATGAGACCTAATTAGGGACCCGGTTCCCTTTCTTGGCTATGAATATCATACTCAGGTACAGATAGCTAAAGTGTTTTCTGACGAAGTCTAACTCACATCAGTATCGTTGCAGGTAGCCACGCATGATGATTACAGAATTTAAAGGAGTGGCATTGTAGAACAAAAAAAAAGGACTGAGCAATCTTTTTACAAGAAAAAACAGGCACGGGACCTGGTCCCTGTACCCCAGGTTAGTAGTTATGTGTGTTCTCTCTCTCTTTCCAAAAAAAAAAAAGCAACTGCATTAGTTACTATTGCCACATCATCTGCCTTTCAGAACTCACGTCTATCACATCTATCACTCCACCCTTTCAACTCTCTCTGCATGTTCCCTTTTTTCCAAAATTCCTACCGCCTTTTGAACCTGTTCCCCTTCTTTCTAAATCACTCCACTCTCCTATAACACCCCTTCGTCCCTAACCGCTCCTCACCCATCTCCTCTCACTCTCTCCTTCTCCTGCAAAAATACTTCTCTATCTCTGAAGCTTTTCCACAACCGTAAAAAAAATGGCCGCTACAAACGAACCCTCTCTCCTACCTACCTTTGATTCCAACACTGTCTCAGCGGAGGATAAAACCTCCTCTCCTCCAGAGGTCGCCATCTCCACTCCTTTCTCCTCCTCACTCCCATCAGAATCAGAAACACCCAAGGAACCTCAATCATAGAAGCACCCCTTGCTCCTTCCTCCTCATCTGAAACACCAAAGGAACCTCTGATCTCTTAAGCAACCATTGATCCTCCTTCCTCATCTGAACCACCAAAGGAACCTATGATCTCTGAAGAAACCACTGCTCTTCCTTCCTCATCTGAACCACCAAAGGAACCTCCAGTTGCTGATGCTTCTCAAGTCTCTGAAGCCTCAGAGGACGACCCTGACCAGTACATTAACTCCTCCTTTCTCAATTCCTCAACTCCCATGGAGTCTCCAGAAAAAGAGGCAGCCGAAAACATCATGGCCATCGCCTCTGAGAATGCTCCTTCTGAAGGGGCTTCTTCTCTTCCTGAAACTCAAGGAGCCGCTTCTTCCTTCCTAGAGGATGAGGGGACCATGGTTTTATTTGAGTCTCTGATCCATGAATCTGTGCATGACAAACCTAGTAAGGAACCCGGTTCTCCTCTTCCACAGACCCCCCAAGAGAAAATCTTCTACACTCTTCCTCTAGAATCCATCCCTCCGTTCTCTGAGCCCATAAATGAAGATGATGAGGATGACATGGTGTTGAGTGCCCGTTTTAAACTGCGTCAGAGAGTGATTACTCCAAACGTTTTTGTGAAGAGGCCATCTACTAGGTTGCAGAAGAAGGAAGCCTTTGACTCGGCTCTTGAGAAAGTAAGAAGAGCAGTAAGCAGAAGAAGAAGAGATTGATGAAAGAAGGGAGAGTAGTGGTGGATGAAGTTATCCCTGTAGTTGAAGTAGAAGAGGAAACTACCGAGGAAACTAGTTCCTTGGTAGATAGAAAGAAGTCTGCATCTGCTAAAGGACAAGAAAAACCGTCTCTGTCACCCCCAAAAATTCGTGGCAAGTCAAAGAAAAAAGAAGTTGGTGAAGCTAGTGTTAAGAAGCCTGTGACTGAAGCAAGTGCCAAAGGGAAGTCTGTGCAAGTGATCGGTAAACACAAAAGGGAAATGGAAACCGTGGGGGAACCTGGTTCTAAGAGAACTGTATCAAGAAGCAAAGGAAAGTGGAAGGAAAATGTTCTGAATCAGCAAGTGTTGTGGGGTCGCATGTTTGACCCCGAGATTTTTGAAATGGCTAGAATGAGCTAGCTGATGGCTATGGTTGAGGTTCAAAAATGGGAGCAGGTATTCATTGTGAGTGTGCCCCAAGTCTTTGAGGATGCTGTGCGCGAGTTTTATGGAAGTTTTGGACCCCTGCTGAGGGTCATGTGTGTGTGATGTGGTGGAAGGTGTTGATCTTGTGTTTGATGATGAGGCTCTGGGAACAGTTCTCAATGTTCCATCTAGGGGGCTGTCTTTAGTGGATCCTGCAAAGTATGCTTGTGAGGGAAGTTTTAGCAGATCTATCGTTAAGTTGGGGACGGTCCAGGAGGGGGAACGGGTTCATAAGAAGGCCATGCTAACTCTTTACCAGCTTCTTTTTAAACTGGTGAATAAGGTCCTTCTTCCCCATGCTGAGAGGCGTTCCATTGCTTCCAAGGCTGATCTGATCTTGATGGAAGCCCTTGACCAGTTCAAACCAATCAACCTACCTGCTCTCATGATTCAATACATGGAGAAGGTTGTACATGTCAAGAATGGAAATCACGGGCTCCCCTATGGTTTTCTACTTACTCGGGTCTTTAAGTTTTACAAAGTGCCAGTTAAGAATCCCCGAGTAGGGACCCGCAAGCAAAGCTTTTCTAAAACAACCCTTGAAGAATGTGAGTGTTTTGAGAAGGCTGGTGGAGCACTTCTACCATATCGCAGCTAATCAATGCTTTGAATGCTGCCAATGATGTGATTAAGCGATTGAAAGCTCAGATTGTCATTCTGGAGGTTCAGTCAAGTCAAGCTGGTGAGGAACCTGGTTCTGGTAGCTCCACAAATGAAGAAATTTCCCGCATAACCAAGGAGAACTGCAAGTTGCAGGAACAGGTTGAGAACCTAAAGGAGATACTACTTGAGAAACAATCCTCTGCCAATGCTCGCATGGACCTGGTTCTCAGGACTCTCACTGCTTCCTCCTCTAAGCCTTCCTCCTCTAGTGCCCCCTAGTCCTTGTCCTCTATAATCTATCTCTGCTCTGATGTGGTTACCAGTGTTTTTGCTTCTTTTTTTTGTGATTGGGATTGGAAAACACCTGGCTGCTCCTGTTGCAAAATCCAAAAGAAGTCATTTGCTCTTTCAAGCAAAAACTTCTCTATGTTCTCAAGCTTTTTAATGAATGAAATCAGCCTCTTTATGATCTCATCAATGCTTTTCTGCTTTCTTATTTTGTTTTCTATCATGTTGTGTGCACATAATGGGCATGAGTTTACTTTGTTGGACTTATTTATGCTTTCTGTCTGTTTATGCCTTTTTATGATGCCAAAAGGAGGAAGTTTAAGGGGATAATTGGGCACAGTTTGGAAAATGATGGCAGAGATTAAGGGGGAAGTACATAGACATGGGAACTCTTTGAGAACCTGGTCGCTCATCTGTTATGATATGCTGATGTTAGCATATATAACTGCTCCGCAATTATAAAAGTTTTTCATCATCAAAAAGGGGGAAATTGATGGGATGTATTCTGTTTTGATGATCTAACAAACTTTTATGTGAAGAACCAGATAAAGGACCTGATCTAAAGACAGCAGAACCAGTCAGCTTTAACTCAAAGAATTCTGGACAGTGCACTGTTGAACTTATAAGGAACAGCTGAGGGACATGATCCCTTGACAGACTCCCAGACGACAGTACAGGTCAACTCTACAGCTGTAAAAAGTTGTGACAAAAAAGTGAGTGCATGCAACTGTACACGCTACAGTGCAGCAGTCACTTCCCATTGGTTGTGAAGTGTACTCTCAAGATATGGGACATCCTCCTTGGAGTGTGCCAAGATCTTTAATATCTTGTTTGAAGAAAAACAAGAACATTCACTTGAGCAATTACTAAGAACATTCTCTCAAGCATTAAAATGGTCCCTAGAATTGAAGATTCAAGTGTTTCAAGAGCAAGAAGACAACTCCACTAAGAAGGACCAATTCCACCTTGTGTCCTTAGTTGAGTTGTAATCTTGCATTTTTTTTCATTGTATCCTACTCGCTTTTGTAGAAGCATTGTGTTAGGAATATCTCAACATAAACCTCTAGTGTTTCTGTAGTGACTAGTGTAGTCACGAGTGAAAAGTATTTGTAACTAGAGAGTGACAAAGTGGCTTGTAATAGTGATTACAAGTTAGTGAGTTGAAGTCTTTGTAAGAAGTACATTACAAAGTGCTTGTAATAGTTTAGATTACAAGTTAGTGAAGTTGAAATCCTAGGAGTGTAGGTCGTGGTTTTGTCCCCTTGAGTGGGATTTTTCCACGTAAAAATCCCTTGTCTCTTTTACTTGCTTTTTAGTGTACTCCTCTGTGGGAACTAGTAGCGGACCAGGTATCTCTACTGTTTGGTGGACTCATAGAAACTACCAATTGGTATCAGATCAGGCTCTTTCTAAACGGTTAACACCTACAAAGGATCTGTAATGGCTGCTCCACCAAACTTCGAAGAAGGACAATCAACATATCGACCTCCTAGATTCAACGGTTAGTATTATGGGTGGTGGAAGACCCATATGCTTGACTTCATAATGGCTGAAGATTCTGAGTTATGGGATATCATATGTGATGGTCCTCATGTTCCTATGCATAAGGTAGGAGAGGTTGGTCTACTGGTGCCAAAAATTAGGAAGGATTACAACGATGCTGACAGGAAAGCAGTGGAAAAGAATTTTCGTGCAAAGAAAATTCTAGTGTGCGGTATAGGACCTGATGAGTACAACAGGATCTCTGCATGTCATTCAACTAAAGATATTTGGGAAGCTTTGCAGACAGCTCATCAAGGAACGACGCAAGTGAAACAGTCCAAAATTGATATGCTCACTACTTAGTATGAGCTGTTCAGGATAAAGGACGATGAATCTATACAGGATATGCATACTAGATTCACCTCCATTATCAATGAGCTTCACTCTCTAGGAGAAGTCATTCCTAGGAACAAGCTAGTGGAAAGATCTTGAGTGTTTTTCCAAGATCTTGGGAAAGCAAAGTCAATGCTATCACTGAAGCAAAGGATTTGCAGACTCTAACAATGGATGAGTTGATCGGAAACTTGAAAACATATGAGATGAAAACGAAAAAGGACAGTGAAAGAAAGGAACCCAAGAAGGAGAAGAACCTGGTTCTTCAAGCTGAAAAGCATGAGTCAACCAAACAGGACAATGACATGGCCTATCTCACCAAGATATTCTAGAAAATGGTTCGAAGGAATGGAGGAACACCAAAAAGAGGCAGCTCAAGCAAGCCTAGAAACTATGACTTATGCCATAAATGTGGTAAGACCGGACATTTCATAAAAGACTTCCCGCTCCTAAAGCAAGACACCTACAAGCACAACAGACAAAGCTGCAAAGAGGAACCAGGTTCCTGACAAAAGATTCAGCAGAAAAAGCGCAGTTGAAAACATTGTGAAGCAGGCTCTTGCCGCTTGGGGAGATTCATCAAGCGAATCAGAAGAGGAACTTGAAGCAGAAAACTGCTCTATGATGGCAGTTGAGAACAAGGCTGGGGAATATGACTCATTGTTTTCTCTTATGGCTCAATCTGATAAAGAAGAAGAAGATGACACAGATGAGGTAAACTTCAGGGACGTTCAGAGAAATCTGAAGTCTTATTCTTTTAAGAAATTAATGTCATTATCAAATTTTCTTATTGATACTTATTACAGCTTAATTGAAGATAAGGATCCATTGACTATAGAACTAGGAGAAGCAGATGAAACTAGAGATGATCTAGTTGTGTGTGTGGTAGACTTTAAATAAACTATAGGCAATCTTGAAAGAGAGAAAGAGTCTCTAATGTGTAAAATCAACATTGTTGAGAATAAGAGAGATGACCTAATGGTGGTGGTTGTAGACCTTCAGGATACCATAAAAAATCTTGAAAAAAGAAAAGGAAGTAATAGAAGAAAAAACAAGAAAGGTAGAAAGTGAGAGAGATGATCTAATTGTAGTAGTGGTAGATCTGAAAGAAGAAGTGGAGAATTTGAGCAATGAAAAGGCTAGTCTGAGTGTGAAGATTGATGTTGTTGAGCAGGAGAGAAACGATTTTCTAGTAGTAATCACATATTTAGAGGAAACCATTCAGGGACTAAGACAAGAACCTGATTCCTCAAGTGTGGATAAAGGAAAGGAAATAGCCAGTGAAAAATATATCCATCTTGAAAAGGAACTGAATGAGGCCAAAACCAGTCTGTGCAATGAGGTTGAGAAAAATAGGGAGTTGCAAGCTGAAGTGAGCAAAATAAAATCTGATCTTAAAAAATCTCAGAATTGGACTTAACCCACAGATGTTGTCACTGCCATGTACTTCAATAACAGTGGAAACAGGCAGGGGATCGGGTTTCAAAAGGAGAAAACTCCCTACAACCCACATAGCAAATATGTCACAGTTCCAGAAAATTGGATCTATACCTACTGTGGAAACAACGGGAACTTCTAGGAAAGTTGACCAGCCAAGGATCAATCAGTCCAGAAAAACAAGATGTTTTCCGGCAAGAGGAACACAAAGGAGGGACCAGGTCCACGCAAGAAATATCAATTCCTGCCAGCATGGACTAGAAGAATTCTTATTCATCCCTTTCCCAACTACAAGGGACCCAAACTTGTTTGGGTTCCTAAATCTAACCATTTATTTAATTATGCAGGATCAGTAAGAGAAACTGGACTACAATGGATCACGGAAAGCGGATGCTCAAAGCATATAACTGGAAACACTATGGATTTTCTTTCATTGAAAGCCCTGCAGGGAGGGGATGTATCCTTTGGAAATGGAAAGAAGGGATACATCCTTGGTGTTGGAAGAGTTGGAATGTCTCTGGAGCACTCAATCGAAAATGTGTACTATGTGGATGGCTTGAAATATAGCTTATTGAGTGTTTCTCAAATTTGTGATAAAGGAAACAAAGTGGAGTTCTTATCCAAAGTGTGCACTGTTACTAGCCTAGTAACTGGAGAAGTGGTGTTGATAGCCAAGAGACACAACAACATCTATGTTGCTTGTTTTGAAACATTGGAAGCTGGTGAAGTGAACTTCTTGAAAACAGTTGATGATGAAACAGAGCTTTGGCATAGAAGGTTGGGTCATGCCAGCTTTTCCCCCCTGAAAAAACTGACAAAGAAGGACCTGGTTCGTGGTCTGCCAAACTCCAAGTTCAAGGAGCACAGATTCTGTGATGCATGCTCTAAATGAAAACATGTGAGATCATTTTTTAAGCCTAAGAAAGATGTTAGTACATCCAGGCCTGTTTAACTACTTCATATGGATTTACGTGGGCCCATGAGAATTCCAAGCAGAGGTGGAAAGAAGTATATTTTTGTGATTGTGGATGATTACTCAAGATTCACTTGGACATTATTTCTTAGAACAAAAGATGAGACGTTTGAAGTATTTGTGGCCTTTGTAAAGAAAATCCAAGTGAAGATGGACTTGAAAGTAGCTTGCATTAGATCCGACCATGGAACCGAATTTGATAATGCAAAATTTGATGAGTTTTGCACTGAAAATGGAATCACACACAACTTCTCAGCCCCTAGGACTCCTCAGAAAAATGGAGTAGTGGAAAGGAAGAACGGAATACAGGAAGACATGGCTCGAATAATGCTCATTGATAGTGGGATTGCTAAGAACTTCTGGGCAGAAGCAATCAACAGTGCCTGCTACTTGGTGAACAGGTGCATGATCAGGTCCTTCCTGAACAAGACTCCTTATGAACTGATCAATGGAAGAAAGGCAAAAACAACCCATCTAAGAGCCTTTGGTTGCAAGTGCTATGTTCTAAACAATGGGAACGATCAACTAGGAAAGTTCGATGCCAAAAGTGATGAAGCTATATTTTTGGGATACTCTTCTCAAAGAAAATCATACAAAGTGTACAACAAGAGAACACAATGTATAGAAGAGAGTGTTGATGTGCTCTTTAATGAGACTCCTTCCTCAAACAGGGATGAAAATGGTGATGATCAAGACAATCAACTACTCTTGGTTCCTAGAGAGATTTTTGATGTCTCAAATGGAAAGGCTGACATGATCAGTCAAGCCAAGGAGATAATTGAAGGCAATGCAATCTCTTCCTCCAGTTCACAGGAGGAACCAGGTATCCCAATCTCTCCCACATAAGCTGAAGAAAGAGTTTTGGAGATGTTGTGGAAGGCACTCCCCAGTTAGCAGAACAAGCAGCACAGGGAAACTCCTTTAATTTACCAAGTTCTTCCACCAATCAAATTCAGGTCCCAAATTGGAAACATAAAAGTTCTCATCCTCTTGATTACATAATCACTCCCCTTGATTCTGGAGTTCAAACCAGATCCAAAACCAGAAATTCCCTAGCCTTCTCAGCCTTTGTATCCCAAATAGAACCCAAAAATATCAAGGAAGCTCTGAAGGATGCAGATTGGATCATTGCTATGCAGGAGGAACTTCATAATTTTGAAAGAAACAAAGTATGGCATCTGGTACCTCGACCCTCAGAAAGAACCATCATAGGAACCAGGTGGGTGTTCAGGAACAAGCTGGATGTAAACACATAACCTGTTTGAGATCGAGCCTTGCGTGGATCAGATAAATACTTAGCATCGGCATAACCAACAAGATCGGGACTGCTATTATTGCTATAAAATAAGCCCATATAGGTAGTTCCTTTTAGATACCGCAATATGTGTTTGATTCTATTCCAATATCTCCTTGTAGGACCAGAGTTATATCTTGCTAAGATATTAACTGAAAAAGTTATTTCATGCCTTGTAGAGTTGGCAAGATACATTAGTGCACCAATTGCACTAAGATATGGTACTTCAGGACCAAGTAGCTCTTCATTCTCTTCTTGAGGTCGGAATGGATCCTTATTCACATCAAGTGATCGAACAACCATCAGAGTACTTAATGGATGTGCTCCATCTATATGAAACCATTTCAGTACCTTTTCTATGTAGGCAGATTGATGAACAAAAATTCCATTTTCCAAATGTTCAATTTGCAAACCAAGACATAATTTCTTCTTTCCGAGATCTTTCATCTCGAATTCCTTCTTTAAATAATCAATTGCCTTTTGGAGTTATATAGGAGTTCCAATAAGGTTTATGTCATCAACATATACGACAAGTTCAACAAATTCTGATGTTGTTTTCTTTATAAAAACACATGGACAAATGGCATCATTTATATAACCTTCCTTTAATAAGTACTCACTAAGACGATTATGCCACATACGTCCTGATTGCTTTAGACCATACAAAGATCTTTGAAATTTTATTGGAAATATTTCCCGGGACTTTGAATTATGTGCGTTAGGAATTTTAAATCCCTCGGGAATTTTCATGTATATCTCATTATCAAGGTAGCCATAAAGGTAGGCGGTAACCACATCCATTAAATGCATGTCAAGCTTTTCATGGAAAACAAAACTAATGAGATAACGGAATGTTATAGCATCCATGACGGGGGAATATGTCTCATAATAATCATAACAAAATCACATATCCCTGCTGAGAATGTTCCATTCCATATTGATGTCCCTATTGGACAATCTATCCAATCAGAGTTGAATTCACTTGCGAAACGTGAAGTTTTTGGGCATGTAGTCCAAACACCTAATGGTGTTAAGCCTGTTGGCTATAAATGGGTCTTTGTACGCAAGAGGAATGAGAAAAATGAGGTACAAAGACATAAGGCACGCCTTGTTGCACAAGGATTTTCACAAAGGCCTGGTGTCGATTATGATGAGATATATTCACCCGTCATGGATGCTATAACGTTCCGGTATCTCATTAGTTTTGATGTCCATGTAAAGCTTGACATGCATTTAATGGATGTGGTTACCGCCTACCTTTATGGCTCACTTGATAATGAGATATACATGAAAATTTTCGAGGGATTTAAAATTCCTAATGCACATAATTCAAAGTCCCGGGAAATATTTTCAATCAAAGTTCAAAGATCTTTGTATGGGCTAAAGAAATTAGGACGTATATGATATAATCATCTTAGTGAGTACTTATTAAAGGAAGGTTATATAAATGATTCCATTTATCCATGTGTTTTTATAAAAAAAATTACATCGGAATTTGTTGTACTTGTCGTATATGTTGATGACATAAACCTTATTGGAACTCCTATAGAACTCCAGAAGGCAATTGATTATTTAAAGAAGGAATTCGAGATGAAAGATATCGGAAAGACAAAATTATGTCTTGGTTTGCAAATTGAACATTTGGCCAAACGGAATTTTTGTTCATCAATCTGCCTACATAGAAAAGGTACTGAAATGGTTTCATATGGATGGAGCACATCCATTAAGTACTCCGACGGTTGTTCGATCACTTGATGTGAATAAAGATCCATTACGACCTCAAGAAGAAAATGAAGAGCTACTTGGTATCTTGCCAACTCTACAAGGCATGACATAACTTTTTCAGTTAATGTCTTAGAAATATATAGCTCTGCTCCTACAAGGAGACATTGGAATGGAATCAAACACATATTTCGGTATCTAAAAGGAACTACCGATATGAGCTTATTTTATGGCAATAATAGCAGTACCGATCTTATTGGTTATGCCGATGCTAAGTATTTATCTGATCCACGCAAGGCTCGATCTCAAACAGGTTATGTGTTTACATGTGGAAGCACTGCCATATCTTGGCCAATCACGTCTTTGTTGACATTCTCCAACAGATTGAGGTTCAAGCTACTCACTATCCTGCATAATGCTAGATGCAACATTATATGCAAAGACATAACTTACCACTATATCCACTCGATTCAAATTTGTCTCAATATCGATTGGAGTTATTGATAGTTCCTTATTGTCTTGAGTCTCAGGCTCAATGGTTTCTTCATGAATCTCATAATTTATTAAATCGTAGATTTCTTCGTGAGATTCTTTCGTAGTGTCATTTTGATCATTTATTTTCCTTTTTCTAGGATATTNCCTGTTTGGTTTCCCAATTTCTCCCCCTAATTTTGGGAAAAGTGTCTCATCGAATCGACAGTCTGCAAATCGAGCAGTGAATAAATCCCCCGTTAATGTTTCAAGATAGCGAATAATGGAGGGCGATTCAAACCCAACGTATATTCCTATCTTTCTTCGGGGACCCATTTTGGTGCGATATGGCGGTGCTACAGGCACATATACTACGCATCCAAAAATTCTTAAATGGGATATATTAGTTTCATGACCCAAAACTAATTGCAACGGGGAATATTTATGATAATTTATCGGTTTGAGACGAACTAGCATTGTTGCATGTAAAATGGCATGACCCCAAACAGAAGTGGGCAGTCTTGTTTTCATGAGTAACGGTCTTGCTATCAATTGCAGATGTTTAATGAAAGACTCAGCAAGGCCATTTTGAGTGTGAACATGAGCTACAGGATGTTCCACTTTTATCCCAATTGATAAGAAATAATTATTAAATGCTTGGGATGAAAACTCAGCAATATTATCAAGTCTAATAGACTTAATTGGATTATCGGGAAATTGTGCCCGCAATCGGATTATTATTGCCATTAATTTTGCAAATGCGAGGTTGCGAGATGACAATAGGCATACGTGAGACCATCTAGATGATGCATCTATTAAGACCATAAAATATCTAAACGACCCACTGGGTGGGTGAATAGGTACACAAATGTCCCCTTGTATATGTTCCAAAAACGCAGGGGACTGAATCCCAATTTTTGTTGGTGATGGTCTAATAATTAACTTGTCTTGATAACAAGAAGTGCAAGAAAATTCATTATTTAAAAGAATTTTTAAATTCTTTAATGAATGCCCATTTGAGTTTTCTATAATTCGTCTCATCATAATTGATCCAGGATGTCCCAATCGGTCATGCCAAAGTACAAAAGTATTGGAGTCAGTAATCTTTTGGTTTACAATAGAATGTGCCTCAATTGCACTAATTCTTGTCCAATACAGGCCACAAGATAAAGATGAGAATTTCTCAATTACCTTTTTCTGGATAGAGACATTCTTGGTAATGATGAGATATTCAAGGTTATTCTCATATATTGTCTCAATATGATATCCATTTCGGCGGATATCTTTAAAACTCAACAAGTTCCTCTTGGACTTGGAGGAGAACATCGCATTCTCTATGATAAGTATTGTTCCCTTAGGCAGAGTTATAGTAGCTCTTCCAGAGTCTTCAATTAATTTAGTACTACCAGAAATTGTAGTAACATATGCCTTACACATACTTAAATGAGAGAAATATTTCTTTTCTTTGAATATTGTATGTGTCGTACATGAATCAACTAAGCAAATATTTTTTAATTGAACTTTGATCCAAGTTTGCTTTGTGAATATCCATATTTGCTTCCCATAGGTTGACACACAAAAAAATATACGAATGAACATTAGTATATTCAAGGAAAAAGGAAAAAAAAAACAAAGTTAAGTTTGTGATTCTATAATGACCTTTTAATGCAATTTCGAGCATACTCATATTATGATACAATAATTTACGTAGCTAAAAATAGTGCAATCATATACTACTAAAATCTTGTTAAGCAATACTTCATTCGATCTAGATGGCTCGAAAATAGCAATACATTTAAAAAAGTCTAATTACTGGATGTGTTTTTGTATTCTTTACGATTAAGCGTAGCTAAAAATAGTGCAATCATATACTACTAAAATCTTGTTAAGCAATACTTCATTCGATCTAGATGGCTCGAAAATAGCAATACATTTAAAAAAGTCTAATTACTGGATGTGTTTTTGTATTCTTTACGATTAAGCGTAGCTAAAAATAGTGCAATCATATACTACTAAAATCTTGTTAAGCAACACTTCATTCGATCTAGATGGCTCGAAAATAGCAATACATTTAAAAAAGTCTAATTACTGGATGCGTTTTTGTATTCTTTACGATTAAGCAACGCTTAAAGTAACACAACTAAAATAAACAATGTTTTATTTAGACTTTGGAGTTTCTAAAAGTCTAGTATAAAGAATCTAAAAAAATCTAGTTACCAAAATAAGCAATGCTTCAATTTACTAGCTTAGATTCGAATGTGTCTATACGAAAGACTTTCAGTTCCTCATTTTGATAAGCTAGGATTTTGAGTCCATATAAAATGCTCGGCCTTTCAGTAAGGAGATTTTATCGAAAAGCAATTATTTATAAAATCGGATGATTGTATGTGCATTTTGTGGCAAGATTCATAAAATAAATAATACTAATTAGTACTAATGACTACTACTCATGTAAAGAACTATTATTACGTGATGTTTATTCACTAACTACTACGAATAGGTAAAAATAAAAATTAAACTACTCAATCATCTTTAACCACGAATTCATCACCGATCAAGTGGTCTATTTTTCCATCGGGGTGCTCAAAGAAGTCTGCCACATCCAAGTGGGTGATGTCAAATTCATTGTCATAGACAAGATTAGCTTCATGTCCTTTATTCTTTAGAGATGCTTGATAAAACTCAACCAAATGTCTTGGTACACGACAAATATTTTCCCAATGCCCTTTTCCACCGCAGCGATAGCATTCAGTTTCTAAACCATTTGCCTTTGGCTTCTCATCTTTCCCTTTCCACTTTTGGTGGTTATTTTTCTTTGGGGGTGATTAACACCAGAAAAATTTCTTCCTTGTCCACGGCCACGACCACGACCATTAATAGGGCCACGACCTTTCCCATGCTTAGCATAATGGGATTACACATCATCCACTTCAGGCAATGGTGTAGACCCAGTGGGTCGATTTTTGTGATTTCTCATGAGCAAATCATTATTTCGTTCAGCCACAAGGAGAAGAGAAATCAACTCAGAGTACCTCTTGAAACCTTTCTCTCGGTATTGCTGTTGCAAGACTATACTGGAGGCATGAAACGTTGTGAACGTTTTTTCAAGCATATCATAGTCAGTGATAGTATCTCCACAGAGTTTCAATTTAGAAGTAATTCTGAACATTGCAGAATTGTATTCAGAAACAGACTTAAAGTCTTGGAGCCTCAGATGAGCCCAATCATATCGTGCTTGTGGAAGAGTGACCAACTTTAAGTTGTCATATCTTTCCTTTAAGTCATTCCTCAAAACAAGTGGATCTTTGACTGTGAGATATTCAATTTTCAATCCTTCATCAAGGTGATGACGCAAGAAAATCTTCGCATTAGCACAGTCTTGGGTAGATGCTTTATTTTTGTCTTTAGTGGCGTCTCCAAGACCATTGCATCTAAATGGATTTCAGCATCCAACACCCATGTCATATAATTCTTGCCCGAAATTTCAAGGGCAACGAACTTTCTTTTCATAATTTCAGTCATAATTAAAAAGAGGAGAAACGTTATACCTTAATCTTCTCAAAGAGCTTCTTGAGACGGTAGAGTCTCGTGCTGATAACGTATTATGAAACAATAAAAAAACAAAAATAATATTGCAGAGAAAGAGATAGAGAAAATTCTTATTGAATTTTAGGATGTTTTACAATGAGGTAAGACCCCTCTATTTATAGGAAAAAATAACTTAACCACAAAATAAAATTCTCTAAAAAATAAATATTCATTCTAAATAAAATTCTATTTATAACACTCACTGCATTTCCTCTTTAGTTACGAAAAGAGAATATATGTATGGCTATATGAGATTAGATTCTCTTTATCTTTCTTCACTCCTTAATCTGTGGCATATGACTATAGTTGGAAAGCCACCACAACTATTAAGGAAGACTCATACACTATCCAAGTTCAAATGAAGGCTATAAAGTATGGTCATCAAGTTCATGCACTAATGAAGAGTTCGTTGGAGTATCAAAATATGGAAGAAAATAATTCTCAAAGTCCAATAAAATCAAGGAATGGTCAACATTAATTAGTAAAGCTAATCAAGAAGCCACCTGGACAACTCCCGAGGCTAGTTGTGAAAGCAAATATTTTCAAAATGGAAAGTTTCATAAAGCACGGTCAGGAAAAGGCTTTGGACAGAAAATTCCCTTAGGGCTATGCAATAGCCCGAACAAGTTAAAAAGGCTATATATATAAGAGTTCATAGAAAAGAAAAAGTACGAACCTTCTATACAATTGTTTACCCAATTATAAATTCTTTATTCTACTCTTAATAACTATTATAATTCATTTTTAAATTTATTGTGTACAAAAAAGAGAGACGAAAGACAAAAATATATTGGAAAGACAGTGTGTCCGAGAGGTTGTATTATTGTTTGTTTCTTTGGTGAGCGAGTGAAAATCAAAGGGACTTTGTTGGCGAGCAAGTGAAAACCAACTCTTATTCGTTGTTGGTGAGCGAGTGAAAACCAACCCTGTAAACGTTACGTTGGTGGTGAACATTGAAAATCACACAAGTTGTATTTAACCCGAATTACAAAGAGCTCAAGAGATAACATCCTTGCAACTCAAGGAGACTGGATTAGGATACCACATTGGTTCCGAACCAGTATAAAATTCCTGGTGCCATTTATTTTACTGCTCTCATATTTTATTATACACCTTACTGTTTAATGTGAGTAGTATCTGTTTAAATTGAAGTACTAACAATTTTGGTGCAGGCTGTCTCCGCATAAGTCGACTAGGTCTGAAGAGTAGTCGACTAAAAATTTAAAAAGGCTACAATTCACAGTAACGTAGGTCAAATTTAGAGGTATAATTTAAGAATCATGACTGTTTTTACTTTTTCCAATCGTTTCTAAATATTATTTTACTAATTATCTTTGTCGAAGAATGAAAATTTACGACAGCTTTTTCGTAGACGTTCACTTGCATCATATCATCTTCAACCAACCTCCACCCGAGAAGCCCATGGGATCCGCTCTACATATACCATCAAATCCCAATTTCCCACATCAACCCGATCACCACTAATCCTAGGTTATCAGTAAGCGAAGCTATTGAGTTCAACTCTCAACAAGAAAAATATAATTTTTTGTATATTTGAATTTCACGTTGGTTGTAGTCGTAGCACGAACGAAAATAATCAAAGGATTTAGTCGCACGCTTGAAAGATAGCCCATAAAGTCACGAGAATGATTGGATAATTGATTTATATGGATCCTTCCTGTGTGAAAGCACAGAGAAAAATGATACAGGTTGTTTCCTTTGTGTGAACCTCTGTTTTTAGCTTTAGTGGTATTCGTTGCCGAACAAATACAGTTGTTATATGTTGCATCGTATGTGAATACAAGTGATATAAGCTAGTAACAATTGAACCAGAGTTACGAATGGTAATTAGACAAACTATTATTATGTACGGTAATTAAACTCTAAATTATAATGCTTTACGAAAGTTTCTCATTAACAACAATATTTGGATCTTCAGCTACTTTATCGTGTATATGACAAATACTTATCGTGCATTTATTGGTTTCATGAGAAATTTTTACCCATTTGCATTTATATGGTGATTATCACATGTCAATAAACCTGTAAGAACTTTTTAAATTTTTTTTTTTTTGTATTTGATAAACACTAAAAAGTGTTTTTAAATCAAATGATGTAAGCCAAAGTTAATAAGTTAAACATCTTAAAAACTCTTTTAGTTTGACCTGGTATTTTACTTTATAATTATCCTCTATATTTTTTATTATTTTTAAAAAACCATTCACTCCACTAAAAGCCCCAAGCCTCCAACTACATTCTTCTATCTTTTCCTTGTTCCATCTTTGCATCTCCCTCATTCTCTGTTTTAGTGAGCTAAATGTGATGCTTAATTTACAATTTTTGTATTAAATCTAGCTCCTTTTATGTAATTTGCAAGATTTCATTTTATTGATAAGAAAGTTTGATACACCTAATAATTCAAATGTTGGGTGCGTGTGAATAAAGTCCCACGTGGAAAGTAGGAAAAAAAAGCAAGTCACTAGTAAAAAGCTGGATACTCTTAATGGTGTGAGACCCTTTGGGAAAACCGTGCAGATTTGACCCAAAGCGGACAATATCACACCATGTTAAAAATATCTTCGGGTCATTTTAACCCAACAACTAGTATCAGAGCCAATGATTTGGCAAGACGAGTATAGAGATGACGGAGTGGTGCCGTATGGCCCGACTTAGTGTCTTTGCCCGTATGTGGACTGATTCACTACCTTTATCCTAGCTTCAAAGACACATACACACCTCTCATTGAGCTTCGATAGCCATAAGTACTCGGATCATGAGGGTGGCACACTAGTTAATCTCCAAATTAACCCATAAACGGTGATGTGTCATGTGGAACTTAGTTCAAGGGTGAGAATACTCGGAGCATGTGGGTGGCACGCAGTTAATTTCCAAATTAACCCATAAATGGTGATGGGTCATGTGGAACTTAATTCAAGGGGGAGATTGTTGGGAGTGTGTGAACAAAGTTTCAAATCAAAAGTAAAAAAGAAAAATAAGTTACTTATAAGGAGTTGAATACTCTTAATAGTGTGAGGGCATAACCATGTGGGCTTGGCCCGAAGCGGACAATATCACGTTATGTTAAAAATATTTTGACCGTTTTAGCCCAACATCAAATTCATCCCGCCATCAATTGAATTTTAGCTTTAGTCCATGTAGTTTGCTACCTTTCATTTTACAGATCACTCCCTTTTATCGCCCTTAACTTTCATGTCTTTTCAAGCTTTCTTCTGAATTCATTGAACTGGGGGAATGGTTAAATTTGTCACTAAAATTGAGTAACTTTGCTCTCCATTAAATTTTTTGTCTAATACTATCCTTTACCCCTCTTCCCTTCCCTGTTAAGAAAAAAATTTGTTTTTTCCCTGGACCTCTGGCGGCCTCCAATATGAGAGTAATTTTATATCCTAGTTAAACCATAAGGAGTAAATATGAATTTTTTCTCGAAGAATTTAGACATATAAAGGTCATCCATTTTATGGTGAAACTTCACCATTGATAAGAACAAATGGAAATAATATGCTAATAATAAGGGTATGAATAGATCAATAATTCAAAGGGAGCAAAATTGAGCAATTTTAAACAGATATTCGAAATTCACATAACACATGATCTACACAAGTTAATTGTATACATTACTGACAAATTAGATATTACATAATGTACAACGAAACAAGTTACACCTCAATACTTCTATAATGAAAAACTGAAAAATAGGGAGAATCCCTATATAATTGGGCAATAACTTCTATCCAAAGCAGTAGTGGTTATCTTATTAGAACTTGTAACATATTTATTCTCTCTCCTCATTCAAATTCTACCTAATTAGAAGATTATTGCATCCATATATAACTCTCTTACTCTTTCACATAATACTCCTCATTTTGTGAAAGTTCAAAAAGATCTGTGTGCGGACTATAAGGTCATCCCGAATGAGAACTTCGCGACTAAACATTTAGGCTTCTGGTCATGAACTTAGAAATCATGAGGAAGCGAAGAAAGAGGGTTTTTTTTGGTCTACCTGGGATCAAGTGAGGAGTCTTGTCTAAAGACAGAGCACAGGAGTTAGGAGATAAGTTGTTGGCTCTGGGAGCATGGAGGAGTAGTGGGGACGTGAGTAGTATGTGGACCGCTACTGCGAATTACATTAGGGAAGCTGCTAGAGAGATTTTGGGGATCTCGAGGGACTCATTCGGTGGCCGTAAAAGGGATTGGTGGTGGTATACTGAGGTTCAAGGTAAAGTGGAGGCCAAGAAAGCGGCATATCTGAAGCTTTTGGAGAGTGTGGATGAGGAGGCGAAGATGACGAATAGGGAGCGGTATAAGTGGCCAAAACGAACGCGAAGTTACCAGTTACTGCGGCCAAGAGCGCTTAGTTTGAACCTTGTATGAAGAACTCGAAGGTAGAGGAGGGGATAATAAGTTGTACATGATGGAAAAGGTATGATAAAGGAAGGACCGTGACCTGACAAAGTTTTGTTGGATAAGGCACTTATTCGACATAAATGGCAGACTTACCTGCATAAACTCTTGAACAAAAAGGAGAATAGGAACAATGAGCTAGGCGACTTAGAACACTCTGAATGTCATCGGGACTTTGGGTATTGTAGGCGTATAAGAGTCGAGGAGATTGAGGGGGCTATCGTAAGATGAGCAGTGGTAGAGCGAGCGGCCTTGACAAGATCCTGGTGGAATTTTGGAAGAGCGTGGGCAGGGCGGTCTTGGAGTGACTCTCTGGGTCATTTAACGTCATTTTTAGGACGATGAAGATACCCGAAGAGTGGAGTGGAGTACGATGGTCACGCTTTATAAGAACAAGGGTGATACCCAAATTTTTAACAACTACCAGGGCATCAAGTTACGAAGCTATACTATGAAAGTCTGGGAGAAGGTGGTGGAGCTGAGGATGAGAAGGATTGTGGATATTTCTGAGAACCAGTTCGGCTTTATACCAAGACGTTCGATTACGGAAGCTATTCATCTTGTTAGAAGGTTGATGGAGAAGTACAGGGAGAGGGAGAGGGATTTACATATGATGTTCATCGACTTAGAGAAGGCTTACGATGAAGTGCCAAGCGAGGTTATGTGGAGATGTTTGGAGGCTAGAGGTGTTCATGTGGCTTACATTAGGGCTATTAAGAACATGTAAGATGGAGGGAAGACTCGAGTGAGGACCGTAACACTTCCCAACTATGATGGGGTTGCATCAAGGGTCAGCTCTCAGTCCATTTCTATTTGCCTTGGCAATCGACGCGCTGACGCGCCACATACAAGGAGAGGTGTCATGGTGCATTTTATTTTCAGATAACATTATTCTGATTGACGATACATGAGACGGTGTTAACGAGAGGTTAGATATTTGGAGGCATACCCTGGAGTCTAAAGGTTTCAAGTTGAGCAGGACCAAGACAGAATACTTTGAGTGCGAATTCAGTGGTTCGACTCAGGTTGTGGACGGAGAAGTGAAGCTTGATTCTCAAGTAATTTGATCACGTCCAACTATGCCTCCTAAGAGGTCTAACAGGCATTGCAAATATAATCCAGATTACAAGTTCGTAGTGGAATCCCACAGGGAATTAACCTACTAATCACAATCACTAGTTTCGCAAAAATTCAAGTAATCAACCTTCAGAAATATTAAATAATGGTTTGAGTTTTTATTAACTAAGGGTAAAGTGATTAAAATGCAATAACTTATAACTATCAGAACAAATTATGTAGACAAGATTTTGAAAAGTAAGGTTTTGATTTTCCCAATTGTCAGAATCTTCTCCGCTACGTTTCCTATAAATTCGCCAACGTGTTCTCCACCGATGGTGAGTACTTTGGGTATCGTAGTTCTCTCTCAAGCAACTACCACAATTTACTAGACGTATTCTCTTGAAATATACTATCTTGCACTAATTCACTGCTCACTACGATCGCACCAAGGTTTCGTTATCTCTAATCCCTCTTTTAAACTCTCCGAATTGATTTTTCAAATACATTAGGAGTAATATTGTTCAAATACAAGTTCACATAAATTGGAACATAGGGAATAGTAATTTTTTCCGGCTATTTGTATAAAGATATCAAAAGAAAAGAATTAAATAATTGTTCACCCAAGTGCTTAAACTAAAAAGAGACAACAAATGTATAATACATGTATGTCTACGTATAATTAATATATAATCTACGTATACCGGCTATAAAAAATAAATAATAATCCGACTGGTAATTTGTGTAAAGATCTCAAAGAACTCAAAATAATTGTTGGATGAGGCCTGAAAGTCTCAAATAAGATATTAAAACATAGATGTAGTTGCACTTCTGTTACAGCTTGAATAAGAATGATAAGAGAAATTAGAAATTTAAGAGATTGATCTGATCTTTTGTGAAATAAAATTCATTGAATCATTTCTGTTTTGTAAATTCCTAGCTTATGTATACGGTTAAAATCGACCACACCCGATTTTACGGGCTCAGGGTCGACCTCGAGAGTGGGTCCGTACCGAATCAAGTTCAAACTCGAAGAACATGAAGACTGAAGGATCGAGATCAGGTCGACATCGAAGTAACGGAATAACAAGATATCCGCAATCGACCACCAATCTCAGCGGGAATATCAGAATTGGCGGAATCATTAACGGTTATTAATATCAATCATGTATTTTGCTTCTGAAGTTACAGTTCTACCTTATTTTGGATTCCTCTACTATATAAAGAGGAACCATGTTCATTTGTAAGGGACATGTATCATATACGCATTTACTGAGAAATACAAACACTCTGCTCTTTTACTTGTTCTTAATTATCTACTGTTCTTATTGTCCATATTGTCTCTATTGTTCTTATTGTTCTTGTGGCTCTTAACGCTTGATATCGAGCCTATTCTGAATTGAGGTCGATAGCTCGCAAACAACACTATCTAATCCATTTCAATCGTTTAATTCACTTATTTATTCAATTGTTTATCAATTGGTATTGAATTAGATCACGTATCTTTATAACCACATTACAAGTTTAATTGTTACTCGTATTCAAGGTAAACAGTTTGGCGCCCACCGTGAGGCTAAGGATAATAGTGATTGTTCAGTTCTAATTATGGTATAACACACTATTTTACGCTTATTTTTTGTCAAGAATTTTATTTTCAAGTTGAATCATGTCAAACTCGCAAAACACATCCGCGCACGGTGAAAACGGCCTCGGGCTCCACAGAGAATACGAGAATCTTATCACCCCAGGAATCGAGGTACCATAGACTGACCTCGGAGGAGCACCGCCCATCAACCCGGTTGATGTCGGTTCTCATGTTGCCTTGAATGCGTATTTCGGCGCAGACCCCAAGGGAAGCGTACACAGAGAGATTCAAACTTACAGTCGAGGAATACAGAGCATAGGAGACGAAGGTGTCAGTCTCCACGTTATATTAGAAAAGCTGCAAGCCCAACAAAACGACATTGCTCAGTTGCAAAATCAGCACAGGGCACCGAATAGGGTCGAACAAGAGGCTACTCGTCGTACTAAGCCAGTTCCTGAAAGATCAGGTGATAATACTTCAATGAACGATGATGAGTGGTGATATTACCACTCATTTTAGTCTCTTTTCGTTAGATTTTGCGTCCTTTAATGATAACATGAGGTCTTTTATAGTGTGTATTGTTCGATTTTCAGGAAAATGCTGCCATGAAGTGACTTGCATTGAATTGAAATGGAATTGAGCAAAAAAGAGTGGAAAAAGGGCAATATCCTTCAGAGATTCTGCACCTGCGGACGATTGGTCATTGGTGCGACATCGCACCTGCAAAGTGAAGGACCGCATCTGTGGAAAAAGCTCAAATGCACTGAGGCCGCACCTGCGACGTGTTATCCGCATCTTCCGAACCGCATGTGCGGTGGTTTGGTCCACATCTGCGGAGAAGAGCAAGTCCACTCAAAGCCGCACCTGGGACGTGAAATCCGCATCTGCGGAGCCGCGCCTGCGAAGATTCTTCCGCAGGTGCGGTTAATGGGCATCAGTTCTAGGAAGATTTTCCCAAGACCAAACCCACAAATACTCGACCTAGCAGATATTTTGGACAACTTTTTTCATACTCTTGACATTTTTACATCTTAGAAGAGGTCTTTGGCTTAGAAGAACAAGTTTTGGAAGCTAGGGTTTGCACACACACTTGGGTTCTTGAAGATTTGAAGCTTGTGGTTGAGAATTTCTTACCCATTTATGTTCATTTCTTCATTTTCTTGTTTTGTATTGAATATTTAAGCTAATATTCGCGGACATGCGCCTCCGCAGGCACACCTAGTTTCCCGCAGGTGCATAATTCGGGCAAAATTAAAGCCCCAACCCTCATTTCATCAGGTCAGTCTGATTTATCCCCAAAACTCAAAGGAAAAAAAACTTCTCTCATCTCCCACTCAAGGCTCAATCTTACATGGAACCAAAAAACAGGTATTCATCTACTCTGCTTTGTTCTCCTTCCCCTGCTCTGTTCTTCTTCGTCTTCCCAAGCCTATCATGGTCGTCCCCCTTTATTCCCAAGATCCCCTCTGATCTATGATAATATTAGGGTGAGGAATTTGGTTGAGAGTAGGTTAGGGTGTGCTACTTAAAATGAAAACAAATTTGTGGGAAATCTGAGTACCCAAATTGTGAGAAGAAAAGAAATTTAAGTTGCCTGCAAACTATTCAACAAATTGTCCAAAGTCAGAAATCCACTTGGTATACTAATTTGGAAGTCTTGAGTACAATTTAGGTGTTCAAAATCATGTTTAAAGAAAAAAAAAGGTCGAAAGTTTTCTGAGTTTTTGGAACCCTTGACAAACACCGCAGAAGCAAAAAACTTCCGCAGATGCAGCCTCGCACCTGCGAGTCCTTCTTCGCAGGTGCGAAAACTGGTCAACTGGAAAATTTCGCAGGTGCGCTCTGTACCTCGCAGATGCGCAACCGCACATGCAACTGAACCTCCGCAGGTGCGGAAACTAGGAATTCTCTTAAATTCCAATGGCTTTGAAACTGGAGCCTCCCAGGCCCATTCGGCTTGATTCTTTAGCCCAATTGCAGTGTTTTGAATTGCTTAATATGAATCTGATACCCTGCTAACATGATTTCGAATTTTTGTAGGTACTTTGAGATTTAAAGGGATCCAAACATGACAGACAATCCCCCGTTGAGTCACGAAATTGAAGAAACTGCTGAGGAGAGCTCTGATACTACCAGATTCTTATCTGCCGCATGACAAACCCAGTATTATGATGATATCCTCATGAAGAAACTCAAACATGAGAAAGGGATTGTCATTGACAAATGGATTGTCCCCGACAACGGCGCCAAATTTTGATGACGTCCAAATCCACTACTAAAAAGTAAATGGACACGGTCGCATGCAATATAAATTACCCAACTATGAGCCGGGGTCGAATCCCACAAAGAAACAATATGTAGGCGATTAGGAATGTAAGAGAATTATCACTTGTTATGCGATGCCAAAAACTTAGAATTTGATTGTGAAAATATTATAGCTAAATGCAAAAATATAAACTAACCTAGAAAGTAAATAAAATGATCAATGGCTACAAGTATGGATGCATCGGGAATTACACTCAACTAACGATCCAATTTATTTCACGATTTTACAAATATGAGCGAGTTTATGTTAATTAGCCATGGATAACAATTCTCAATTAGATTCTTCCGAAGACTAACAAGACTTCCTAATTGAATTATCCCTAAAAAAATCAAGAGATTAAGCACACCCGAATATGGCTACAAGTAGTTCAATTCTATTCCTAGGTAGAATCTATAAAGTGAGGATTAAGGCCTCAAGTTCTTGTTAATTAATCTTTCCCAACCCAAAATTATCTTTCCCAAAATTAATTCGAAGTAAATGTGCGAGTCCTAGGGTTAGATAATCCCTTTGGAAACATTAAAGAACAAGAATAATTAAAGAAACAATAACTCACTTCATAAATACATAAAAATCATTCAATACATAAGCACAACAAGGTATTTAATCCACACTTTAAACGTGAATATTTTCATAAACAAGGTTCAAGTGTTGGAAATAAATACTACAGACTTAAATATTCAATACAAATCAAGGAAATGAAGAAATGAACATAAATGGGTAAGAAAATCTCAACCACAAGCTTCAAATCTTCAAGACCCAAGTGTGTGTGCAAACCCTAGCTTCCAAAACTTGTCCTTCTAAGCCAAAGACCTCTTCTAAGATGTAAAAATGTCAAAAGTATGAAAATGTTTGTCCAAAATATCTGCTAGGTCGAGTATTTATGGGTTTGGGATTGGGAAAATGTGAATTGGCAATTCTGCCCAGAAATGATGCCCGTTGACCGCACCTGTGGAAGAATCTTCGCAGGTGCGGCTCCGCAGATGCGGATTTCACGTCGCATGTGCGGCTCTGATTGGATTTGCTCTTCTCCTCAGATGCGGACCACACCACCACACATGCGGTTTCGCAGATGCGGATAACACGTCGCAGGTGCGGCCTCAATGCATTTGAGCTTTTTCCGCAGATGCGGTCCTTCACTTCACAGATGTGATGTCGCATCAGCGACCACTTGTCCGCAGGTGTGGAATAACTGAAGGATATTTTCCTTTTTCCACTCTTTTTTTGCTCAATTCCATTTCAATGCAATGCGAGTCACTTCATGGCATCATTTTCCTGAAAATCGAACAATACACACTATAAAAGACCTCATGTTATCATTAAAGGACGCAAACTCTAGCGAAAAGAGACTAAAATGAGTGCTAAAATCACCACTTTATCAACTCCCCCAACTTAAATTTTTTCTTGTCCTCAAGAAAATCAAAACCAACACTTCAATGAGGTTCTACCATTTAAAGCACAAGTTGTATTGCTACCATTTACAAATCCATTCTCCAATTAAGCATCACACATATGGATTTGGTTGGCACTAATAATTAGGCTCAAGTATGTGCATCTTACCCAAATAACTCCCTCATTTAAAAAAAACTTCAAGAAGTGCAAGGGATTTTCAAAATAATCAAGTGACAAGAATAAGCCTCAAGAGGTGACTCAAAAGCACTAGTCCACTACATATGCTCAACTCACTCATTTTCGGGTATATTAATTTCACCAATCCATCCTAATTCATATGCTCTCGCAAGAAATAAAGTCCCAAAATCACCATATTTACAATAACAACACAAGGGACAAATTCACAGAGACACTCACTCTTACAAAGAATTTCAAGTGTTACAACATATTATGCCATAAGCTTGCCCTTATTTTAATTCGCCGCCTATTTTAACAACAATCGGTTGGAGATCCCATAAGGACTTTTTTAAGCTTGTAATGTAGATTTAGGGAAGGGTCGGATAAGAATTTGGGATACAAGTGACTACATCCTCCTTGAACACTACTCACATTTGTCTTTCTTTTTGCACTTTGTCCACATAGCACTCATTGGCTTCTAGTTACCAACACAGAACTACCTTGAATACCTCCCTAATTTTCCTCAAGACTCCATATTTATATACATACATATGTCTTTTTTTTTTTATATATATATTTACTTTTGGATCTTGAATAATTTCGTATGAACACTTAGAGGTATATGTTCCTACACTCAATGTACAACCTTACCAATTTCCAACTTGATGCCAACACCCCCAACTTAGTCTTTTAACCTCATTCTTAATATTCAAGGAGGGTCGGGTTCAAAAGAGGGAATTATTTCACAAAAGGGTAAAGGTTTGTAATGAGGTGGCCAAAGAAAAGGTTAAAGGCTCAAATAGGGTGAACTAGTGATAATATTTATGCAATGGTAAGCTTGAAAGGCTAAAGAGGTTTTTTCAAATATCAACTGACGCTGCTATAATGAGGATGCTCGAGGAGCTTACTAAGAGAATAGAATCGGGAGAAAAGAAAATCGAGGCCAACGACAATAAAGTGGAAAATTATAACTCTCGAGTTGATCAGATTCCGGGGGCACCACCGATCTTAAAGGGAATGGAATCTAAGAAGTTTGTGCAAAAATCATTCCCCCCAAGTGCGGCTCCGTAGCCCATCCCAAAAAAATTTCGTATGCCCGATATACCTAAATACAACAGGACTTCAGACCCCAATGAGCACGTCACTTCTTATATGTGTGCCATAAAAGGTAATGATTTGGAGGATAATGATATCGAGTCTGTACTGCTAAAGAAATTCAGGGGGACCCTGTCAAAGGGAGATATGATTTGGTACCACAACTTGCCACCGAACTCTATCGATTCATTCTCCATGTTGGCAGGTTCATTTGTAAAAGCACACGCTGGAGCCATAAAGGTTGCAACGAGAAAATCAGACCTCTTCAAAGTGAAGCAGAGGGATAACAATATGCTAAGAGAGTTCGTATCTCGATTCCAAATGGAACATATGGAATTACCACCAGTTACTGATGATTGGGCTGTTCGATCTTTCACCCAAGGATTAAATAAGCGGAGTTCGATTGCATCACGCCAATTGAAACATAACTTGATCGACTAGCCAGTTGTGACTTGGGCAGATGTTCACAACCAATATCAGTCGAAGATTAGGGTCGGAGACGACCAATTGGGAACCCCTTCAGGTTCAGTACATTCAAATCGGTCGATGGGTAAAAACCAGAGAGATATTGATAGAGAATCGATATCGAATAAATATCGGTATCAGCCGTATGTTTCAGAATGAAGGAATAATGGTTCGGGATGCAACGCCGCCCGGAATGATCGGAGGAGTGACCGAGGGCAGAATTCTCGGGGACTAATGAGTAAAACTGGCTTCGACAAATATGCAGATCCCATAGAAGCACCTCGATTATCGGAGTACAATTTTAGTGTCGATGCATCGGGGATTGTATTGGCCATCGAAAGGATCAAAGACACCAGATGGACCAGGCCTATACAAACTGATCCCTCTCAAAGGAATCCAAACTTAATGTGTAAGTATCATGGCACCCATGGCTATCGGACCAAAGATTGCAGACAATTGAGAGATGAGGTAGCTCGATTATTCAACGAGGGCCATATTCGAGAGTTCCTCAGTGATCGAGCCAAAAATTACTTCAGGGAAAGAGACGCCAATAGAAAGAATGAGCAAGAAGAACCTCAGCATGTTATTCACATGATCGTCGGAGGGGTCGACATCCCACAAGGGCCTATATTCAAACGCACCAAGGTGTCGATCACCAGAGAAAAATGGACTCGAGACTATATGTTCAAAGGCACTCTATCGTTCAATAATGAAGAAGCAGAAGGCATCTCTCAGCCACACAACGACGCCCTGGTAATTTCTATTCTGTTAAATAAAATTCAAGTTAAAAGTGTTCTAGTGGATCCAGGTAGTTCTGCAAACATAATCAGATCGAGGGTCATAGAGTAGCTCGGCTTGCTAGACCAGATTGTACCTGCATCACGAGTCCTAAACGACTTCAACATGGCTAGTGAAACAAAAAATGGGGAGATAATCCTACCAGTAAACGTGGTCGGGACCATCCAAGACACAAAATTTCACGTCATCGAAGGTGACATGAGGTATAATGCACCGATCGGATGGCCTTGGATCCACAATATGAGGGTAATATTGTCGACCCTTCACCAAATGATGAAGTTCCCAACAGTGGATGGTGTGAAAACAGTTTATGGGGAACAACACGCTGCAAAGGAAATGTTTGTAGTCGACGAGGTGATGTCGATATCAGCACCCTCGACCTCAGAAAAGTCAAGCACCAAGGATAAGCTAGTGGCCAAATAGCAATCACCGCCCCCATCCTCGACCAAATCGGATAAACATGTAATCAAAGAAGAAGAAGAAGAAGAGGATTTTCTCACTCCTCGAACTTTTGTCATTCCCGAAGAATCGGATGCAACCAAGTCAACGGTTGAGGAGCTAGAACAAGTGGTACTGATTGAGTATCTATCCGAACAAAAGGTATACCTAGGAACGGGGTTGACCCTGAGCTCAGGAAAAACTTATTCAATTTCTTATGGATAACATGGATTGCTTTGCATGGTCCCATGTAGACATGACAAGAATCCCACCCACGATAACGACTCACCGGCTGAGCCTGCATCCCAAGTTCAGACTGGTAAAGAAAAAGTGAAGGCCGCAATCCAAGGTAAAGCACACCTCCATAAAGGAGGAGGTAACCAAACTTCTTAAAATAGGGTCCATTCGGGAAGTAAAACGTCCCGAATGGTTCTAACGTAGTCGTGGTCCCCAAAAAGAGGAACAAACTTATAATGTGTGTAGATTATAAGGACTTGAATAAAGCATGTCCAAAAGATTCTTTTCCCTTGCCTAATATCGATCGAATGATCGATGCCACGGTCAGCCACAAGATACTTACCTTTCTCGATGCCTATTCTGGGTACAATCAAATCCAGATGGACCCAATAGACCAGGAAAAGACTTTTTTTTTATCACTAAGTATGGAACTTATTATTACAATGTAATTCCCTTTGAGCTAAAAAATACGGGACCGACATATCAACGCCTAGTTAACAAGATGTTCGAAGAACAGATAGGTAGATCAATGAAAGTTTAGATTGACGATATGTTAGTTAAGTGTTACACCCCACAATATTACGTCGATATTTTGTCCCGCAGTATTATATTACGATGATGTTACGCCTTGCAGTACTACATTACGATGATGTTACGATTCGTAGTATTAAATTACGACGATGTTGCACCCTGTAGTATTGTACGTTGAATTTTTCGTAAGGTAATTGACATCAGTCCAAGGAAAATATTATTTGGAAATTATAAAGATTATGCTATTTCAAACAAGTGATAAGTAAATTCGTGAAGGTTAGAGGGGGAGCAAGTAAAAGAAAATGAATTTTCATCCGAGTTTGGCATGTTGGGAAAATACGGCCCACACTAAAATACTCGGTATTTATATACTAGTGTCGTACGAGGAACCACATGACCATGATAATAAGGTGTATAAGGTATGTGAAAAGTGAGTTGTATTTTAAGTAAGTGAAAATAATTCTCAGTTATGTGGGTAATTGGTTAATTACCGGTAACGGGACATTACCTAATTAACTAATAAATTGGATAGGATCAAATTTCCCCCACCCCCACATGGAATCCACAATCAAATGAATTAGATGACTCATATACACATTACGTGAGTCATATAGCAATTGCAAGGAAAAATAAAAGTCTTACCCAAAATGAACATTTCAATAAAACCTCCCATTTAAGACCATATACATAGAGTCAGAGATCATTCTTCAAACAGAATCTCACTAAGGTGTCCATTAAAGTGATTCACCCCCCAATTCTATGTGATATTCAATAGTTAGTAAATGTTAAGTTCTCTTATTTTTAGTACTACTTCTCAAGCGGCTAAGTTTGCCAATCTTGACTGTCAAATGCATGTTTATAGATGCGTTTTTCTATCTGAGTACTTATTAAAAGATCTGTGCCAAGCATGTATTATAGAAGGTCTCCAACGTCTAGAGTTCCGCCTCGTTCATGTCGAAAATCCATATAATGGACAATTAGATCTAATTTCCCTACTCTGATCTTGTTGTCACGTGTATTTTTCATAATTGACGGTTGTTAGATGGATTTTCAAGAGAATCGGCTCAGGTATGTTAAGGCTATCCCTTCTTTCTTTTGGCATGGTCCAAATTATACTGAAGAAACGAGCAAATACACAGTTTCTATAAATTACTCTATTCATAGAAATAATAGGGGTATCTATATTCTTGATTCCCCATGAGAATTATTATTATCTTCTGTTCATTGGTCTCGAAAATACGTATGTTGGTAAAGTTTATTTCATGATATTAATCAAAGGCATAATGGCCTTATGACGTACCGAGAGATTTTATTGACGTATTTCATATGCATTTCATGCATTTACATATGCACATTGACCCATGACCAGATGTCGTTATATACGCGTATATATGTAAATATATGTTTATGGGATATGGGAAAAGGTTACGGCGTTATATACACACCACCAACTGATCAGCTGGTATATGATGATGATGTTGCCCACAGTGGCTGAAATACGGTTCAAACGGCGTTATATACGCGTATTTATGTATGTACATTCAAACGGTGTTATATACGTGTATATATATATATATGTGTGTGTGTGTGTGTGTGTGTGTGTGTATATGGGATACNTCGAACTGACGTCCCTTTTGCTTGGGGACGCTGCGTTTCATGCCCGCAGGTCCCGATAGACAGGTCGAGAGACCTCCAAGTAGGGTATCAGCTCAGCGGATGATGTTGGTGCGCTCCATTTGCTTCGGAGTCGCTTGTTTGGTTAGTATGATTTAGACGGGTATTGTTTGGTATGGCGGGACTCTATCCCGACCTTTATGACATTTATGTACTCTTAAGGCTTGTAGACATATGTCGTATACGTGGAAGATTTTACGGCCGTGTCGGCCTATGTTTTGAGTTTATAAAAGATTATGTTGGCCTATTAGGCCCGTATGTCACGTGTATATGATGATGTAATAAGAATGATACGTTATGTTGGTACTCGGTCGAGTAAGGTACCGGATGCCCATCGCGGCCCATCGGTTTGGTTTGTGACACTAAGTCCCTGCACGCAAAGGACTATTTGACTCATTTGCAGGAGACATTCGAAATCTTGAGGAAATACAACATGAAGCTTAACCCCGAAAAGTACAGGTCGGCTCGGGAAAATTCCTCGGCTTCATAGTGTCAAATCGGGGAATCGAGATCAACCCCAATAAGATTAAGGCCATCGAGGACATAACGTCGTGGATAGAGTGAAAGTCGTTCAGAGGCTAATTGGACGGATAGCTGCCCTAGGCCGGTTCATTTCGAGGTCATCATATCGAAGCCACAGGTTCTTTTCCTTACTCAAAAAGAAAAATGATTTTGCATGGACCCCAGAATGTCAGCAAGCATTGGAGGAATTTAAATGATACCTATCGAGCCCACCTTTGCTCCACACTCCAAAGGCAGATGAGAAGTTATACCTATACTTGGCGGTGTCCGATATAGGGGTAAGTGGTGTATTAGTTCGAGAAAAACAAGGTATGCAGTTTGCAGTTTATTACGTGAGTCGAACCTTAGCAGATGTCGAGAGTAGGTATCCACACCTAGAAAAATTGGCGCTAGCACTAATAAGCGCATCTAGAAAATTAAAGCCATCTTTTCAGTGTCATCCCATATGTGTAATCATCACGTATCCCCTTCGAAATGTTTTGCACAAGCCTAAATTATCGGGCCGATTGGCCAAATGGTCCGTCGAACTTGGCGGTTACGATATCGAATATCAACCCCGAACATCCATCAAGTATCAAAGATTAGCAGGCTTCGTGGCAGACTTTTCACCAACCCTTGTACCCGAAGTGGAAAAGCAAATTCTGCTGAAATCGGGTACATCATCAGGGGTATGAACCCTCTTCACGGACGGTGCCTCAAATGTGAAAGGGTCCGGACTCAGTATTATTTTGAAACCGCCCACGGGAAATATTATTCAACAGTCAATAAAAACTGCCAAATTGACTAACAACAAAGCCGAGTAGAAGCTATGATTACAGGTCTCGAGCTAGCTAAAAGCTTGGGAACGGAAGTAATCGAAGTTAAATGCGACTCCCTGCTAGTGGTAAACCAGGTAAATAGAACCTTCAAAGTTCAAGAGGATAGGATGCAAAGGTACTTAGAAAAATTGCCGATAACCTTGCACCATTTTAAAGAATGGACTCTACAACATATACCTCGAGAACAAAATACCGAGGCCGATGCACTTGCCAATTTGGGGTCGTTGGTCGAAGAAGATGAGATCAACTTGGGGACTGTCGTCCAACTCTCGAGGTCTGTAATTGAGGAAGGACATACTGAAATAAATTCTACAAGCTTAACATGGGACTGGAGAAACAAATACATCGAATATTTGAAGAACATGAAGTTACCATCGAAAACCCAAAGAATCGAGGGCCTTACGAACTAAAGTTGCTCGATTCACATTAGACGAAGACGGAACGCTAAACAGAAGAATGTTCGATGGTCCACTGGTGGTATGTTTAGGACCGGGAGATACTGACTATGTTCTACGAGAAATCCATGATGGCACTTGTGGTAACCACTCTGGCACCAAGCCACTAGTTCGAAAGGTCATCAGAGCAGGATATTATTGGGATAGCATGGAAAAAGACTCTAAGGAGTTTGTTCAAAGGTGCGATAAATGTCAAAGGTTTGCACCGATGAGCATTAGCTCGTCGAGCAACTTCACTCGGTCATATCCCCATGGCCATTCATGAAGTGGGGAATGAACATCGTCGGCCCTCTGCCATCGGCCCCACGTAAAGCTAAGTCCATATTATTTATGACTACTATTTGTCTAAATGGGTTGAAGCACATGCCTTCGAAAAAGTTAGGGAAAAATAAGTGATCGAATTCATATGGGATCACATCGCATGCCGATTCGGGATACCTGCAAAAATAGTATGTAATAATGGAAAACAGTTCGTCAGCAGCATAGTAACAAAATTCCTAGAAGATCACAAAAAAAAGAGGATACTATTAACATTGTATCACCCTAGTGGGAATGGATAAGCCGAATCAACGTGCAAGAATATCATCCAAAATTTGAAGAAAAGTCTAAACAAAGCCAAAGGGAAGTGGAGAGAAAAATTGCCCGAGGTTCTATGGGCGTATCAGACAACATCGAAGTCCAACACCGGAGCAACTCTGTTTTCCTTAGTATATGGCTCTGAGGCCTTGATTCCAGTCGAAGTCGGGGAGCCCAGCGCTAGGTTTCGACATAAAACGGATGAATCAAACCACGAGGCAATGAATACCAACCTCGAGCTGTTGGATGAAAGACGAGAAGCGGTACTCGTTCGAATGGCCGCACAAAAACAACGAATCGAGAAGTATTAGAACAGAAGAACCAATCTTCATCACTTCAAAGTCGGGGACTTAGTCCTAAGAAATATCACCATCAACACTCAAGACCCTAATGAAAGGAAACTCGGTCCTAATTGGAAAGGACCCTACCAGATCCTCGACATTGTCGGAAAAGGGCCTTACAAGCTTGGAACAATGAACGGCGAACCATTGTCGAACAACTGGAACATATCACTCCTTAAGTGGTACTATTGCTAAGGTATGACTTTATTTTTTTTTTCTTTCATTTACATAAATATTCGAAACTAACTCATTGCAAGAATTCGATCCAAGAAATCGAGACCTCGAGTTTTAATGTAGGCGTTTCATTCTTTTTCCCTTAGATCGATTTTTATCTCAAATGGGTTTTTCCGGTGAGGTTTTTAATGACGCAACAATTATGTGCTACCTGAGGATAATTCAACAGTATCCAAGGCTTCTTTACAATCAACCTCGAATACTGGAGGCATCACTCTCGGACATTATGTATTCGAGAAATGTAACTAGTATCAATGGGTCTCGATAGGAAGAATTTTTTAATGGGCCAAACGATCGAATGAACCGTGCCCATATAGAATAGCCGATTCCCGACAGCAAAACATGTACGCGTGAATTATTCAAAGAAGCATTCTCTTTTATCAAACATCTCATATTTCAAAATAAATTTTCTATTATATGAGTCATGTACTCATGATTCTGATCTATTGTGCAAAACTAACACTTGTGAAAAATGTCTCAAGGGCCAAGTACAAGTATACCTCGAAAGGAATCTTTTTACCTAGGAACCATAACCAATGCTTCAAAAACGCTCTCAACCCTAACCCTAACAAGCAAAAAATGAAGCTTTTTTTATCACTGCCATGGCGTCGCCGTCAGGCGACCAGCCACCTCCAAAGGCTGGTCAGCCTTCCCAAGCACCTCCCATCATCCATAACAACACTACATCAACACTCAAGCCACTAGATTACTCGAAAATTCTGAAACCAAACACGATCAATGCAACAGTTCAAGCGAAACAGTGCACTGTCGAGCCAATTCCCTTACGTTGAGCAGTGTTGTTACAAGGGCAGCCTATGGTGAAGTTTACAGAATCAAAGTTGACAGAATGAATGTGATCGAAGGTCTACAATATGTCGTAGTTTGCAAATTCTCATATGGATGGCCTGAGCTTAATTAATTACGTCGAATCATCCCTATACAATGTGGAATTAAAGGTGAATGTTCGATTGGATATTTAAGGGATAGACATGTATTGATAAGATTAACATTATGGCAAGATTATATAGATTTTACGTCGAAAAGCGTTTATTACGTAAAAGATACGCATGGTCATGAATTCCAGTTGAGAACCCTTCTGTACGATTCGAAATTTAAGGTGGATGAGGAAACACCAAAGGTTATGGACTGGATTTCTTTCCCTAATCTGTTGCCGACCTTTTTCGTCAAGGAATGTTTGTTTTCATTAGCTTCAGCAGTGGGTAAACCACTCCACCTTGATATGGCTACTGTGAACAAGACAAGACCTAGTTGTGCGCGTGTGAAGGTGTTAGTCGACCTCCTAGCAGATCTTCCTAAGAAGGTTCGTATGGACATCGAGAATGAACTTACAGGTGAGGTTAGAACAGAATGGGTAATTATAAAATATGATTATGTACCTAAGTATTATAGAGAATGCAAATTACAAGGGTATGATATGCTGGAATGTTGGAGGATTCATCCTGAACTTTTGGCAACAAATACAGTTGAGCAACAGGTCTCAAGTGAAGCAGTGGGTAAACTTAACGCAGAAAAGCAAAAGAACACAGGTCCTTTGATGATCCTATAGAGTGGTAAGGTGTTTGGAAATGCAGGTCATGTGATTGGTAATAAAGAACAGTGGANATAGTAGTGTACAAAACCAAATGCAGAAGGAAACAACTTTGAATGCATCAGCACCATCTTTCAAACCTAGATCCCCAAGAACAGATAAAAGGAATAAAGATCAGGGTGGAAATAAGGTCACAGCTGGTAAGAGTCTCAACTCAGCAACCCCTAATGCTAAACAAGGAGTAATTGGAAATGGAGACCAACAAGGAGGTACAGACATGAGAAATAGATGAACTGAACAGCAGCCAAGAGAATCAACTAAACAGTGGGTGCAAAGGACCTTTCAAGGTAATTTGGTAGCAACAAATACCTCTGTAC
>ML358704.1:12713-29696 GCA_005239505.1 Nicotiana paniculata | reverse complement strand
TAAAATATTCTTATGAAATAGTTCTATTAGTAACACATAATTGTTATTTTTTTAGTCGTCCGCTTAAATTTTTCGTTGATATACACATTTAGGTTAACCGAATTTAGTAATTAAACATAAAAATAAATATGATACCTAAATATTAATAACCACTTCACATTCGAAAAAGATATAAGAATTTAATAGATCTTAACATATGATATGAATATGAAAGAACAAAGAGATAGACGCATTTCAGTAACACTTGATAAGAAAGTGATCATACAACTCATTATTTAAGGTCAATAAATATGGAGCACTTCATATTCTATTAAAATTTATATCCCGCAAGAGAATCCCAAATATTTCTAGATATTTTTTTAAAGAAAATTCTATATAAAATTTTAAAAGTATATATAAAAATTATATATTTATATGTCGGGTTGGTTCAGATTTTTTTACTCAATACCAAACTAAATCAAACCAAACCACGTTAGAATTTTTAATCAATTTGATTTGACTTTTCGATTTAGTGCGGTTCTTCGGTTCAGTTTGTACACCCTTACATGTAAGTATCGTTATGTCAGCAACTCCTTACATAATATTCACGCGGTACCACTTAAAAGCAACAAATATTTCGGTCCAATCTAATACTCGATGTCTTTCACCATGTAGCACATAGGTATTTAATATTTTTTTTAATGTGACGAATACGATTATTTATTTTAAAGTGGTGCGACGTGGATATTCTTGCTAAGACTTAATCTCTGTCACCATATTGTTTTAATTTTTTTAATGTCTTTTTTCTGTATCTTAACCTTTAGTACTTTGAATGATTTTGAAAGGGTAGAGAAAAGGAGTTGCCTACAACGACAAAACTGGCCAGCTTTAAAGGGACAAGACGAATAATCCATTTGAGTATTAATAATTTTTTTTATTTTTTTTTGGCAGCAGAATAAACACTAATGAAGAGGACTTTGGATGAGATATTCTTATTAAATTTCTCAATGGAATCAAAGACGACCCACGTCTGTTGATACTTGGTGGCTTGCTTTACTTTTTTCTTCCTTAATATATAGAAGAAAAAAGAACAGAAAAAAGAGTCAAAAGAAATAATACCTTCTGAATTGTTTATTATACTCCAAGCAATTGAGAACTTACCCTATTCGAGGAGTACCGTGGGATAGATGAGATCCCTTTATCCTTAATTCGAACCGCTGAAATTGAAAAATCCTTGATAGGGTGTGTGTCACCCTTTAATTGGCCATATGGAGTGTGCAAATTCTAATAATTAGTCGAGCCAGTAAATCTCGAATATAGATTGAGAAGTGTCATATAAATGGTTACGGTGATGGTGACTGGCCACTTCTTTTATTAAAAATTATATATGAGGACAAAAGTCTTGTCCCGAAGGGACGGCCCAGTTGGGTTTGGACGGCGTTGTCCATATGGGAGACGCAGGTTCGAACCACCTCAATGTCCTCTGGGTCTGAACCTGTCGCACGGGGCTTGCCTAGTGCAGTTTACATTCCCTGTGTGGTTTGCAGGCTACTACACAGTGGGGGGTTTATCCAGTGCTCACCATATAGTGCTCATCCGAAGGACAGAGTCTGTGGCAGAAGCTGTAGCAGCTGCGGGTTTTCCCAGGATTCCAAATTTGTTGCATGCCCATCAACTTTACAAACCTTTTTCAATCAATCATCTATATCCCCTCTTAAGAAGCACATCTCTTTTATTATTTGTCCTAACTGATCTGGCAGCATCTTTTCTTTGCTTATAATACAAACTAATCTTTATTTGCCCCTATATATATATATATATATATATATATATATATATATATATATATATATATATTTGTGCTTTTAACTCTGCTTATTAGTTTGTTTTCAGCTTTCAAAAACTAGAATAAAATGGGAAGGAAGCCATGTTGTGACAAAGTTGGATTAAAGAGAGGTCCTTGGACTATAGATGAAGACCACAAGCTGTTGAACTTTATTCTTAACAATGGCATTCAATGTTGGAAAATGGTTCCCAAGTTTGCAGGTTTCATTTTTTGTTCATTGTCTGTATATATATTATATCTTTCTTCTTTTGGGTTAATCATCTGGTATCCGAAATACACTTGGTTCGACTAATTCGGACTCGTGCCCAGTACGATCGTTGAGGGATAAAGCGATTGTTTGGTACAAGAGATCATAGGCAAAACCAACAACATATTAGTTATGGGTTCAATCGAACCCATAACTTTTATCTTAGACGTGGAAATTCATTAAAATTGCTAAAAAAAATTGAGTTATGAACCCGTAACTCAAACATGATGGTTTCAGTGGTTGAAGTTGAAATCTTGAAATCATAGAATTAAAATCACAGATCCGTCTGTGGGAGGGATAAGGGGTAGCTATTTCCAGGATTAAATTTGAGATGAGTTTATCCCACGTTTGGTTGAGATAAAATCGCGGTATAACTAATCCCAAAATTAGTTATCCCGGGATTGTATTGTTATTTTTATTCCTATGGGAGGGTGGAATAACAATTCCAAAATAACTAATCCTAGGATAATTAATCCTTGGATAACCTGTTTTCCAACCAAACGACCTCTTAGTTCTCTATTCCTTAGGATCTAACTCGAGACTTCTGGTTAAGAGTGGAGGAATCTCAACCATCCCACTACACTCCAACTCCAACTCGATGATGTATGCATATATTATAGCCGCAACGCCTACATGCGGAGTTTTGCAGCTCGCATATTTTAACTATTTTTTCCTATATAGATGATTAAAATACAGTCCTTAATTTGTGACACCGAATTATTGTGTGATGAAGGTTTGCTGAGATGTGGAAAGAGTTGCAGACTAAGATGGATTAATTATTTGAGACCAGATCTTAAAAGAGAGCCACTATCAGAAGCTGAAGAGGATCAGATTATACAACTTCATGCCTGTTTTGGTAACAGGTTTGTTCATTTGAGATAGTATAGAGCAATATTATTGCATGTTTTTTACCACTTAATGTTGATTCACATAAGGATTTAAGTTATATACATTGAAAAGTATATAATTATCTATACAATGAGTTTAATTTAACTGATACAGTAGGTCATTACTCTATTTTTCAGAGAGTTTAATTCTTGTGCATTGTCAGCTCACCTAGAAGATAATTACATGTAATCATCTGTAAAAAAAAAAAAAAAATAACTTGAAAATTTTAGCAAGTTGCCTGCTATACAACAACAATAACATACCCAGTATTATCTCACACCGTGGGGTTTGGGGAAGGTAGTGTGTACACAAACCTTACCCCTACCTTGTGAGGATATGGAGGTTGTTTTCAACAGACCCTCGGCTCAGGAAAGCATAAGCACCACATTAATGAAAATATAGACAAGAAGGGACAGTACCAAAAAGTCAGATAAAAGCAGAATAAAAACAACAAGATAGTAAGGTGATCAACAACGAAAGAAAACAACATAAACCTACTACCAACAGAAAGCGAGACTACGTCTAAGTTGCTCGGACACAGGTGCGGGTGTCCGACACGTGTACGGATCTAGAGGTCGGATCTTTCAAGATGAAATTTTAAGATTCGGGGATATGGATCCTAGTACGGATACGGGTGTGGGGATTCGACTAAAAATAATTTTAAAAAAATAAAAATCTCTCTAATTTATGAGAAATTTTGTGGAATACTTACGTATAGCTTGTAAAGTGTGGATTTCCCTTTTTTTTTTCTCAAGTTGTAGATAAGTAAAAGATTGATTTCCTAGATAAGATATGCTATTTTCTTCAAATTTACCGTAGTTTTAGTTCTGATTTTAGTAATCAAATTGTATTTCATATCGAATTTTTCTGTCGGTCGTGGTCAAAGTACCCAAAATTGTTTTACCAGATCCGGTACGGATCCCATACCTACGCCCATGCTAGTGTCGTGTCGACACGGGTGCGGCACCTAAACTGCCATGTCGGAGCAACTTAGGACTGCGTGCCAATACTACTATTATGAACACCTATAGCAAGTTGCCTTCTATAGCATGTTAAAATATATCAGTAGTGCAAAAATTCTTTACGTGTATGTAAGTTAAGTGGTTACCATATCAGAAGAAGTTATAAAAAGAGTTAACTACTGTTGTAGGTCAGCTTAATGTGATTTTGCAAAAATCTATCCGCTATTAGTGTACAAAACTTAAAATTTTCTGTTAAACCCTATATGCAGGTGGTCTAAGATAGCATCACATTTTCCAGGCCGGACTGACAATGAGATCAAGAACCACTGGAACACACGGATTAAGAAGAGATTAAAGCTTCTGGGAATAGATCCTTTAACTCACAATCCAATTGAGCCACTTAATCTTGAAAACCTTGAAAAAAAAGCAAATGAGACGATTACACAATCCAACATGCCAACACATGATCATGAAACAGAGAATTCGTCGACAAGTAGTGATACTAAGAAGACAGAAACAGATATCAAGATTGATGATATTACTAATGATTTCTCAATAGTAGAGAATGAGTACTCCAATTTTTGTGGAAACTTGGATGTGGACTTGTTGAGCAATACTAGTAAAACTATGTCATATTCTTTGGAAACTGCTGAATCCATCAACTTTTCATCAGCATCAGTTGCTACAGATTCCTCAAATGGATATAGTCATACGTTTGTGTTGCATGACCACGAAACATCAAAAAATAAACAAGAAACGCTGAAAAGCAATGTTAGTCATGGCGAAGCAGAAGGACAAGACTCTATACAGCAATGGTTTTACAGTGTGGATTCACTTTTCTCATGGGACAACAATGTCAATCAACTTGGAGTTGGAGAAGACTTCATCTTTTGGAGAAACTACAACCATTGATTACTCTATTTCTGTTCTTCCTTCTATATGGAGGTCGAGCATTAGGGTTGTAGGTTAGGGGGTAGTTGAGTGTTTTTTCCTCGTTGTTCTGGCTAGTCTGATAGTGTTTTGTATAGGACTACTAGCGGTTTTTGTTCCATCACACTTTTTTGTTTTATTTTTATTTTTATTTTTAATTTCAATTTTTATTATGACCAAAATTATTGTCCTTCCACTCATTTGTTGCCGCTTATGATGCTGATATTATTTGTCTGGTTTCTGTTGTTGTTACAAATCTTGTCTTTGAGCCGAGGGTCTCCCGGAAACAGCCTCTCTACCTTTCGGGGTAGGGATTAGGTCTGCATACACTCTACCCTCTCCAGACCCCACTAGTGGAACTATTACTGGGTTGTTGTTGTTTGTATATCAATAGCTACATATCTTTTACTATCATAGTATTGCAGAATTAATACACAACTTTCTTGAAATCATTTTCATAAAGAAGTCCTTTGTGTTATTGAACTATTGACGTGCGATGAACATTAGTCAGATTGGAAAAACTTCTCAAAAAGAAAAGTCGATATCACACCATGTTAAGAGTTCGGTTATCATCGTTTATCAATCAGCCAACTAGATACACATAAAAGACAAAGAAAACATGCAAGGCATGGCACCAATATTGTTTCTTCATGCTTACATATTCACAAAAGAGAAAAGTTACCTAAGCAGTTTCTTTTCATTTAATAAGTGTCTTTACTTTATTACTGGTGTACAACAACACATATGCCTCAACCCCAGCAAGTTCAGGTTAGCTATATGAATCCTCGTTGTGTCCATTGTGCTCCATTTAGGCTCAACTACTTCAGAATAACTGTGTGCTGTGTGCATGATGAAAAATAACATTTGCTATTTTACAGTGGAGACAAAGATGCATTATACATCTTCCTTGTGTTCATGATCGGAAGATTTAAGTAACGGCTTCTTTCCTATCACATCAACAAAGATGCATTATACATCTTCCTTGTGTTCATGATCGGACGATTTAAGTAACGGCTTCTTGCCTATCACATCAACAAAGATGCATTATACATCTTCCTTGTGTTCATGATCGGAAGATTTAAGTAACGGCTTCTTGCCTATCACATCAACATCTCGAGAAGTTGAAGTCTTCCAAGCAGGATAGAGCACATAATGTTGCAAAATGAAGAGAATGTCAAAGAATATTGATATCTGCGACATTCACCCACCAAACCAAATAGCAGTCAGAGCCTCATGATACTAGCAATAGAAGTGCTAACATTAGGAAAAAGGAAGAACTTAATTAAGAAGAAATTAGTTTTTATTGGTTTTGTGTGCAGGTATCCCGGTATCTTAGGCTTCAGTTTCAGGAAAAGGACATTGTCTAACAAAGGGGAACAATCATAGAAAATATTCATAAGGCCAAGCCGATCCCTTATTCATACCAAGAAGGCCTTGCACCATTTCTAGCTGTAATTTGCTTCATTACCTTGTAAGTGTGACCCCTCATTACCTCATTACTTAATCTATTTCTTTTTCAGAAGTTCGCTATGCCCTAACACTATGGCATATGAGCCGTTAAAGTGGACAAAGTGGTTTCGGAAGAACATAAAAAAAGTGAACGAAGTAAAGTTTCTAAACAGTGAAATCAGGAATAAAAGCTATAGACATGATGATTGCAGCAAATAAATTAGATGGATAGACGTTCCGTACCAGTGACAATAAAGTCTTGCCTATGTTTCCATAAAAGTTCACCCAGGAATCTGTGGAAAAGGAGTTTCAGACAGTATATTAAGAACAATTATAAACTTCTCTTAGACTTTACTAGAAAATTAACTAGAGACCGCAAATTATTTCTGAAGAAGTCCATATATTTGAAAGACAGAAACTCACTCTGATCTATGGATTGCACTGCCATCTGTCCATAATTCGTCAAACCTCCAAGCAAGTCCAGCAAAATATTGCCAATACTAAATCCAATAGTACTCTTTCGCTGAAAGTTCATAATAGCCTATAAATTTGAAAGAAGCAAGAAGTTAATCCAGGTTGTGGAAAGAAACTAACACTGACAAGCAGAATCAATGAAATACAGGAATATAGATGTATCAAACAATTTTAGTGATTTGAAGTAAAGAGACAACCAAAAAGAGGGCGCAATTGATCGGAAGGTGCAAGAATTTTTAAAACAAACAAGTTGAACGTGTGCAGTTATTACCTGAGGAATGTACTTAATTACTGTCATAACAACCTGCAACGTGCTGCAATCAAGAGTCAAACATAAAACATTAGCACTTGGAACATGCACATTAGCAGTGAATCTAAATAACTCGTACACCACATACATAGAAGTATAAACACTTGCCTTTTAGATGGAAAATGACAAAGAAGATATCAAGCTCACAAGGTACTTCATAAGTACAGACAAACACCCCCCACACCACCCATCTTTGGTCAAGTGGTAAGAGCTCAGCACGTGATGTGTGGGTTAGGCGCACATCGCAGACAAAAGCCTAGTATTTAAGTGGAAGGATAGAGGGACGGCCCATTATCCATTGATTTTCGAACCGTGTACCACTAGCCTCGGGGATTTCTCGGTTATCCAAAGGAAAAAGGTATTCCGTGGCCAGTGAATAGGCTGATGTATGATAATCTATTACTATACAAATCTCTTATCCTTTAAGCAACACTCAATAATTGGTGCCTTATTGACTAGTACTTATTTATCTTAGAAGGAGAGGAATAGATAGCACGGGCAGCGCCAGCCCTCTAACTTCAATCAAAATAACTGATAAAACTTTCTAGGGGAGGAACTATGTATCAATTAGGAAGGGTTCTTACTTGAAGCAGGAGACCAACCAAAGCCAAGAATGGCTGGGGAGAGCTATGAACACACAAACTGCAACAGTTAACCAAGCAACAGACACGATCGCTATAGAAGTCTTTGCAACCTTCTGGTTTCCGCGCTGTAAAGAAAGCAATCATCGTCAAAGTGAGTAAAAGGCTTTTATCAGGGTCTCAATCCTTCACCTCATTTCCAGTTCCCTATCAATAGAAAATTTGAACCTAAAAGAGCAAATAGGAATGGTCCACTTACATCATAAATAGCAATCTGAAACAGGGTAAATGCAGTCAATAGAACAGCATGGACTGAGAAAGCAACATCATTGGCAGCCACAGGTATCATCTGCGGTTGAATATGAAAGGCAATAAGCATGCAAGTCATTCAATTACATGGAAACTTCCTTCAGATAATATCAATAGTTAACAAGAGATCAAAATGCCAATAGTTCGTGAGAAAAGGAGACAAGACAAAAGTAGTAATACTATTATATGACCAGTTAATTATAAAAAACCCACTGCTTTTCTTTCCAAAATAAGGATTTTGTTTTCTGACCAGCTTTCATGTATTCTTTCCATTTCTTGTAAGATGATGGTGTTTGACCAGCTTGAGTGCCTCGACTAATCCACCGAGCAGTTTGCTACAACTAATAAGCACAGAAACTACAAGCCAGCGAGCAACGGCTGAATCCACCCCTTTGGTGAAAAACTGTAATACGCCCTGAGGAATTCCGAACAGACTTCCTGTACTCAAAGTGAATTGTCTAAGTGCTCTCTTTTATCTCATTGTTTATCTCGTAATCCTTCGCCTCCTCCCTAAAGCTACCTCCTGGAGGTAATCTTGCCCAACAAGATGGGCTTTCACTAGTGTTCTAGTAGCCGGGATTCAAACTATGATCTCCAGGTTATTACTCCTGTGCCCCAACCACTCTACCATCCGTTGGCGAGTTTGTTTCAAACCAAATTCTACTAAAGGTTACAAAAACATCCACTATTTCTTTGTGACAATATGTCCGAATTTTAAACAAGTATAAAGCATCTATCTATCTTAATATTTTTTTGGAAAAAATATAATCAGTGCATTTGAGTGGACACAGCTGCCACAAGGCTAGATCAAGCAGTGAAGTAAGGGGAACAAGAGGGTATTAAGCTAAGAAAACCACAAAAAGCAAAAAGTCAAACCTCATTATAGCCATATTTCTGACGGTACTGCATCTGAACAGCAGAACTAAAGAACATGGAAGCATTATAAATGAGATACGATGAGTGCTTGGTCAAATTCAATACCACGAAATCGAAATTCAACCCCACCACACTGCGTTTTCAAGACACAAAAACAAAAAAGGGTCAAAATTAAAATCCCTAAAGATATGAAATTTAATGTAAACAAGCAGAAAAAGGAACGAAACCTTTTGCGTCGGAAATTCAAGATGACTTGAGGGTAAAAACTAATGGACCAAGAGAAAAATGCAACCCATCCTAAAAAATTATATAGAACTTCGAAAGGAATTGAATTCCACGACGCCATATCTTACTCTTTGGATTGTTTTCTCCAAATCCAAACAAATGAAGCAATGAATCTTTATATTTGTAGTAAAGTGAAGATTCTTTTTTGGTGATGAAATATGGTTAAGCCAATGGAATTATTGGGTGAACCGTGCACGGTTTAAACGGCCAACTGATATTTTGACCCGCCTGGGAAATGAACTGAAACGGGCCCCAAAGATGTGGCCTTTTTTGCAAATGAATGTGGCCGGGAATTGCGTCTCATTCACACCACTACCATGGGGAAGTGCACACATAGCCGCTTTTAGCACCCGTCTGAGAGTGGAAATAGCACGGGCTACCCAATTTTCAAATTGATATTTAAAAAGTCAGCATTTGTAAAATCATTATAAAATAGTTATTATTTTACTGCAACACGAAAAGTTCCAGCATAATATATTAGAGATTGATGCATCTATATATATGAACTTCCAGCATATTATGCTGGAACTCCAGCACGCGGAAAGTTCCAGCATAATATACTGGAGATTGGAGCACCTGCATACCAACATATTATGCTAGAACTCCAGTATATTATACTGGAACTTCAGTATATTTGCTGAAAGTTCACATGTAAAAATATTCGAACTCCAGTATATTATGCTGGAATATTTCCGAATTTTGAATAATGTTTTCATTCAGATTTATCTTTTTATAAAAATGTCTAATTTTAATTATTTTTTAAACTGTGACTATTTTTAATTAGCACTTGTACATCTGGCTATTTTGAATGTCATCCCGTATAAGACATAGGCAAAATATATACTTTAAATCTCTATAAGTTCAATCATTTCAAAATAAAAAAATTGCACAAATATGACACTTTTTGATGTGATCTTTTAAGTTTTGATCCTCTTTTGTCTAATGTAGAAAACTTTTAAGGTTAAAAGCTAATAGAGTTGTCCATGAGGCAAAGGATGGACAATACATGTTAAACTTAAAATTCTCTATGGGGCAAGTAGAGACAAATGTTAAACTTAAAATTCTCTATGGGGCAAGTAGAGACAAAAATTCAAGACAATTTGCGCATATTTTTACATATATGGAGCTTCGCACTAAAGCATTTCTCTTTGTAGGAAACATATGGTATCAAACCCTTTATAATGCCATTGATAAAACTTGCTTCTACTGCTCTACAAAGAGTTTCACTGGTATGGGAGGGGAGTGTCATAGGATTACATTGGAATAGGATCTTTTATATTACGACTAGCGAATTTGTTTGCGCTTTGCATTATTGGTAAAAACAATTAAGACATAGCTAAATAATTATTGTCATAACGGAAAAGGGCCTATGTTATTCCTATTGTTTGCTTAATAATTTACAAATAACCTTCGTCCATCTATTCGTAATCTAAAAAAACATACCGACGTGTATTTTATTAATAAAATTGCCCTTGCAATTAATGGCAGAACCGGTGAGCTTTCAATTTAATGATGTGACCTTTTTTTACTGGGACATTCTATCCGACCCAAAGTTTTGTTAGAGTGAGAAACGGTGGTGGGGGAGGTAGAGTGAGAAGGGGCAAACATCTTGTTGTGAGCAAATTTGCCAACGCTGTAGATGGAGAAAGAAACGACGGCGATGCCAAGGCGAGGGAAATTGTGGGCTAACTAATTAGTCAACATAGATGCTTCCTTCACTCGTCCTTCCTTCTAAAGAACTCTCCCGTTGTTCCCAATGGCTTCCCCATTTTTCCGATCTTCTTCTTGATTTCACCCAAACTTTCACTCGCCCAAGCATCTTCTCTCTTGTGCAAATATTGCTATCAGGAGTTGACCTCCACCATCATACTGACCACAATCATTATCTTCACCACTGTAGTTGTTGTCTCTGCCACTCCATCATCGTAACTACTACTCCACCATCATAGTTGTTGTTCTCATCACCTCCTCTACCACCTTACCTACCACCATCATAGTCGTTGCTACCATGAAAGAACCCTCTAAAGTTAAAAAATTCTTATTTTGTGCCACAAAACTAAAAATGAAAAGGCTACATAAATTGTTGGCATCTTCAAGAAATTAAGTTAAGCGAACTTAAAGAAACAAAACAAGATAGATGGTGTGATATTTGAATTCTATTTTGGTAGGATCACGTAAGTGGGTTAATATAATTTTATGACCAAGTAACAAAACCTTGGGTCAGAAGTGGGTCAAAATAAGATTTATTTTTATTTTTGTCAGAGATTATTACGTGGCCCAGTAAAAAAATGTCACGTCACTAAATTGAAAGCCCACCGGCTCTCTTGCTAGTCGTGGGGGCAGTTTTATTAATAAAATTAACGCCACATATTTTTTTGGATGGATAGATGGATGGAGGATATTTGTAAACCATTTACCAAATGTAGGGGTAATTTAGGCTATTTTTCCGTTGCTATAATTATATAAGAAAAATCAATACTTATCTTCTTCGACGTTCTTCAACCATAACACTAACAATTGTTTCACGATTATTAAATTCTCACAGCTGATTATTTTTTCTAAATAATCAAGCTTCACTTTCTCTGTATTTCTAAAAATTTTCTTCATCTATGAAAATAAATTTAGATAATCACTTAAGATAATATATGTATTATGAATAATGAAATATTTACTATTGAAGTTGTTGTTGGTATCTTGTTATTTAATTTTCATAATTGGACGATATCTTGTATCATACCAAGTATCAACAAAATGATATTGTCACAATACGAACAATTCAATAGTAAATTATGACATAATACAAGCAAAATAAATTCAGAAAAAAGTTGGTGAGAGATCTCTATACGGTCGAAACCAGGCTCGTCTATTGCATGACAAGTCGGGACTGAAACGTGACAGGCTGAAACTCGACCCCGGATTATATCGAACCAAGGCAGGAAATTAATTTGTCGAGATCGTGACTCCGGGACCGAACAGGATCGAGGAAACTTTATCGGGTCAAATAACAGAAGGCCTAAATATCCGCAATCGGTTGGATATCACGGCAAAAATCTCGGCACATATCAAGGAGAGGCCGATTAGTTAGAAAATCAAGTGTAGGATGCCCCTGCTATATAAAGGGCGGTCTGGTCATTTGTAACACACATTAGCATCTCAAAGAAATACATTGTTACTTCTAGTTCTTATTATCTTGTCATTTTATTCCGACATCGATTGAGACACTCTTGACTCGAGGGCGACCAACCTTCAAGGCTAAGATTATTCAATTTATGTGGTTTGCATTTATTTTCTTATCATTAATTTCAATATTAATCTGTTTTTTCAACTTGTATCAAGTTATATCACGTATCCTTAAAACCGCGTATAATTCAATTGTTATCCGATTTTACATTTTGGCGTCCACCGTGGGGCTAAGGACAATAATGCGTATTTGATACAAATCTCCATAACACATATTGCTTTTACACTTGCTCTTTGAAGTATCTTTGATTCCACATTAAAATACGAAAATGTCAAATTCTTAATCAGCACCTCTACACGTTGATAACTAGTCCGGCAACCAAGATGAAAATAACAACATAGCGCCCAGTAATGAGATACCACCTGTTGATCCTACTGTAATTCCGATCGCAGATCCGATTGATGCTAATTCACATGTGGTTACCCATGCAAGCTTGCCTACTGACCCCGAAAATAACATCAGTGGTGGAGCCCGATCAGCAACTCGAAACACACAGAACGTTGAGGGGGACGGTATTAGTCTACGAATGATCTTCGAAGTGTTGCAGGCACAACAAGCGGCAATAGCTCAGTTACAAAATCGTGCATGTGCGGAAATAGCTCAGTTACAAAACCAAAATCGTGCACCAAGCAGGGTTGAGCCAGATCCTCCCGGGAAGTGGCCCACCGGGATCAACCGGTCATAGAAAGTTCAAACGAAAACAAATCGGGGGACTAATCCCGAGATTATAAAGAATCTGAGAAATTGACAAAACGGATAGAACCAGGGAAGAAGTAGATCAAGGCCAACGACAAAAAAGTGAGAGTCCTACAATTTCAGGGTTGACCAAATACCAGGAGCACCTCCGATATTTAAAGGCCTGGATTCCAGGAAGTTTGTGCAAAAACCTTTTCCTCCGAGCGCGGCTCCGAAGACAATCCCCAAGAAGTTCCGTATGCCCGAAATACCCAAGTACAACGGAACGACCGACCCTAACGAGCATGTAACCTCTTATACATGTGCTATCAAAGGGAACAACCTGGAGGACGATAAGACCGAGTCTGTTTTGTTAAAAAAGTTTGGGGAAACCCTGTCAAAGGGAGCCATGATATGGTACCACAATTTACCTCCTAATTAGCCATGATATGGTACCACAATTTACCTCCTAATTCTATCTCATTTGCTATTCTTGCATATTCTTTCGTGAAAGCTCACACAGCTGCCATCAAGTCTGAAACTAGAAAATCGGACCTTTTCAAAGTCAAACAGAAGGATAACGAGATGCTCAAAGAGTTCATGTCTCGGTTCAAATTTGAACAAATGGATCTGCCACCGGTCGCTGATGATTGGGCCGTTCAAGCTTTCACTTAGGGACTTAATATTTGAAGCTCGATGGCTTCATAGAAATCAAAGCAGAACTTGATAGAATACCTGGCTGTTACATGGGTCGATGTACAAAACCAGTATCAGTCGAATATCAGAGTTGAAGATGTCAAACCGAGTCCCGTTCGGGGTCTGTTTATCTAGTTAGAACTTTCGACAGAGTTAAGAGAGAGATTGATCGTGAATCAAGGCCAAATAGATACTGGTACCATCCATATAACGGGGATAGAAGAGGCAACGGGTCCAAGCGAAACTCAATGAGAAACGAAAGGAGAAAAGACCGAGGTTAGAGCAGTAAGGGACTTATGACCAAAAATGGCTCCGACAGGTCCAACGGGTCCAAAGACGTACCGAGGCTATCAGAATACAACTTTAATGTCGATGTTGCCGCCATTGTATCAACTATCGGGCGCGTCAAAGATACCAAATGACATCGACCTCTGCAGGCTGATACAACCTAACAGGGTCTTAACCAGATGTGCAAATATCATGGCACTCACGGTCACAGAACAGAACAAGAAGAATCTCAGCACGTCATTAACAGGATCATTGGCGAGGTTGATATTCCAAAGGAGCTGATGTTGAAATGCACCAAAGTATACATCATTAGGGAAAAATGACCTCAAGGCTATGTACCAGAAGGAAATTTATCTTTCAACGACGAGGAAGCAGAAGGGATCGTACAACCCCACATTGATACACTAGTAATATATGTACTCGTGAATAAAATTCGGATTAAACGTGTGTTAATTGATCCATGTAGCTCGACCAATATCATTCGATCAAGGGTCGTGGAGCAGCTCGGTCTACAAGACCAGATCATACCCACAGTCCGAGTCCTGAATGGATTCAATATGGCATGTGAAACCACTAAAGAGGAAATAACATTGTCAGTCAATGCCCCCGGGACCATCCAGGAAGCCAAGTTTTATGTGATCGAAGGTGACATGAGATACAACGCCCTATTAGGGAGGCCATGGATCCACAATATTAGGGCATTACAGTTGACCCTTCACCGGGTGTTAAAATTCCCGACGCTTGAAGGGATTAAGACGATCTACAGAGAGCAACCAACCGCAAAGGAGATGTTTTCAGTCAATGAAGTAATTTCGATATCAACACTTGCATCATCAAAGGAGCCAAGGTCGGAAGCAAATAAGAGGCCAAATAGCAATCACCGATGCCAGCCTCGACCCAACCAGACAAGCAGAAGACTGACGAAGACGATGATTACGGGTTTCCCCGAACATTTCTAGTCCCTGATGATTTCGACACTACCGAATCAACGGTCGAAGAGCTGGAGCAGGTTATATTGGTCGAACATCTACCCACTCGAAAGTTATATCTGAGCACGGGGCTAACTCCCAAGCTCAGGAAAAAACTCATTCAATTTCTTATAGCTAACATGGGTTGTTTTGCGTGGTCCCATCTTGACATGATAGGGATACCCCAAGAAATAACCACCCACAAGCTAAGCCTGGACCCAAAATTCCATCCGGCTAAGAAGCTTAGGAGGCCCCAGTCCGAGGTCAAACACGCTTTCATCGAGGATGAGGTATCTAAACTCCTTAAAATAGGGTCCATTCGGGAGGTTAAATACCCGGATTGGTTAGAAAACGTAGTGGTAGTCCTTAAAAAGGGGAACAAACTAAGAATGTGTGTAGACTATAAAGATTGGAACAAAGCCTGCCCGAAGTACTCCTTCCCTCTGCCCAACATTGATCGCATGATCGATGCCACGGCTGGCCACGAGATCCTTAGCTTTCTCGATGCCCATTACGGGTACAACAAAATACGAATGGACAAGGATGATCAGGAGAAAACCTCCTTCATTACCAAGTACGGCAAGTACTGTTATAACGTGATATCATTCGGACTAAAAAACGTTAGTGCTACTTATCAATGTTTGGTAAACCAAATGCTTGAGAAAAAAATAGAAAAATCGATGGAGGTTTATATTCATGACATTTTGGTTAAGTCCCTGCGAGTAGAGGACCATTTAAAATATTTGCAGAAAACTTTCAGCATTTTGAAGAAGTACAATTTGAAGCTGAACCCGAAGAAGTGTGCATTCGGAGTCGGATCAGGTAAGTTCCTTAGGTTCATGGTATCCGACCGAGGAATCGAGATCAACCTCGACAAAATCAAAGCCATCAAAGATATCACGGTCATGGACAACATGAAGGTCGTGCAAAATTAATCGGACGCGTAGCTGCACTAAGGCGATTTATGTTGAGGTCATCGGATAAGAGACCGATTCTTCTCGCTTCTCAAAAAGAAGAACAACTTTTCCAGACTAGGCATCGTCTTAAAGCCACCAACAAGCAATGTAGTTAGACAATCTATTAGGACAGTAAAATTGACTAACAACGAGGCTGAATATGAGGCTATGATTGTAAGTCTCGAACTAGCCAAAAGCTTGGAGGCTGAGGTGATCGAAGCTAAGTGCGACTCCCTCCTCATGGTAAACTAAGTTAATGGAATATTCGAGGTCAGATAAGAATTAACACAAAAATAACTGGATAAGTTGCAGCTAGAATTACATCGGTTCAAGGAGTAGACCTTACAACACGTCCCTCGGGATCAAAACAGTGAGGTCGATGTCTTTGCTAACTTAGGATCATCGGTCGAAGACAATGAGGTTAATTCGGGAGCAGTGGTGCAACTCATGAGATCAGTGGTAGAGAAGGTCATGCCGAGATAAAATCTACAAGCCTGACTTGGGATTGGAGAAACAATTACGTAGAATATCTTAAAATCGGAAAATTACCCTCAGATTCAAGAGAATCGAGGTCCCTATATATAAAGGCAATCCGTTTTTGTTTGTATGAGGATGGAACCTTATTCAGAAGAATGTTCGATGGCCCGCTGGCAATATGTCTAGGACCAGGGGATACTGATTATGTTCTGATGGAATTTCACGAAGGCACCTGTGGAAATCATTCGGGCGCTGAATCATGGGTTCGAAAGTTGATCGTAACAGGTTACTACTGGATCGGCATGGAAAAGGATGCGAAAGAGGTACGAAAATGTGATGAGTGCTGATCACGCTCAACTATGTCTTGTAGAAGACTAAGCGGGCGTTGCAAATATAATCCGGGGTATTATGCCCAGAGTCGATCCCACAGGGAATTTACGTATCAAGCAAGCTGTTAGAATACTCAATTGTCACTTGATGTTATTTAAATTACTAAAACTAAAGATTAAAACTAAAGATTAACTACGCTAAGGTGTAAACAATTGT
>ML358704.1:0-12629 GCA_005239505.1 Nicotiana paniculata | reverse complement strand
ACAGCTAATTGATGGCCATTCAATTAACTACAACAAGAACGTAGTTGAACAAATAGAGATTAATCAACCAATTGGAACTATATTAATAACATAATAAGTTTATCCTCCAACGGGTTCTACCAAAACCCTAGGTTAAAGAAGTTAGCTAAACAAATTCATAAGAATAAAACCCAAAACAACTTGCATAATTAAACTACAAAGTAATGAAGAAAATCTGTACAAATCGATGTTTTGTTGTCCGTATCCTCTCTAATCTCGAATCTCTCTTTTCCCATCTCCTAATTTGTGTTGTTTGGGGTCTATTTATAAGTTTAGGACAAACCCTAAACGTTTAGGAGGCTTCTATTTCAACCAGAAAACACTTAAACTTGTCAAAACTCAGATTTGACCGAACTTGGGACCCCGGGCGTTTGGACTCTAACGCACCCCTAAGGCCAGGGCAGGCCTGGCGTTTGGGCCCTAACGCCAGGGGCTGCCTGGCCTTATGGGGTAAACGCCCCCTAACGCCAGGTAGGGTCAGGCTTTAGGGGGCAAACGCCCGGCTATCGCTCGGGTGTCTCCTTTTGCGTATTTTCGACGTATTTGCATCCCTTTAGCTCCGTTTCCATCTCCAATTCACCTACACATGAAATAAACTCCATTAAGCACATAAAAAGTGTATTTTTATCATTAACGCACCTCAAATGTAAGGTATATTACATATTAAACTATGCATTCTAGCCTCGCATCAGGTGCCAACGACATGCTCCGATGATACACCAACCTGGAGAGCTGCTACATTCGGTTTTATCGCCATGGCCGTTCATGAAGTGGGAAATGGACATCGTCGGCCCCTTTCCATGGGCACCCGATAAGGCCAATTTATTTTATTTATGATAGACTATTTTTCTAAGTGGGTGGAAGCACATGCATACGAAAAGGTCAAGGAGAAGGAGGTCATCGATTTCATTTGCGACCATATCATATGTCGGTTCGGAACGCCGGCCGAGATCGTATGCGATAACGGGAAATAATTCATCGGTATCAAGGTGACTGAATTTCTCGAAGACCACAAAATCAAAAGGATCTTATCAATGCCCTAGTGGGGATGGACAAGCCGAATCAACCAACAAAATTATACTCCAGAAGCTTAAAAAGAGGTTGACTAATGCCAAAGGAAAATGGAAGGAACTCATGCCCTAAGTTCTTTGGGAACGACCTCAAAGTCCAGTACCGAGGCCGCTCCGTTCTCATTGGTTTACGGCACCGAAGCTATGATACCGGTTGAATTCAAGATTGGCCCCTTTTTAAGTTCATTTTGGCCTCTTTGCTTCATTTTGACCAAAACCTGCAAGTAAGCACCTTGAGTTAGTTTTCGGAAATACCTTAACGCATTTTTGCCCCAAAACCTAAGCAAAAGAGAGTAAATAGTAGGTTAAAATCGCTAGTTATCAATTATCCTCCGATATGAACTTGAGCATGGAAAGAGATTTCAGGATTGAAGGGTCTAGTTCTATAGGATTCAATGTAAGGGCCAAACGGTGAAATGAACCGTGCCCACGTAGACTGCTCGAACCCTGACGCAAAGCATATACACATACATCCTTATTATGCATTAGAATAAAGAGAAGTCTCTTCCTTGCAATCATCTTATATTTTAAAATTTCTTCTTAGCATTCCTTAAAGAATTTCCTACTTACGATCCCCTAAAGGTAACGAGCCCAAGGGCCACTTATAATTGGATCTTGAATGATCACTCTCTGACTCGGGGACTGCCGTTCGAAAACAAACTCGGACGGCCCAAGCTACTAGACCTCGGGGCATAAGACCTATTAGGCATCCCCCGAATTTTAAAGACCACGAACACCTCCACTCGGAAACTGATATCATGGGCAAGCCCGGATAACTCGGGAAAGCAAGTCCACTGGGCGACTCCTGAACTAAAAGGCTACAGCCATATTAACGCGAACCGGAGACGTCCGAGACCCGTAAAAAAAACTAGGCCTTCGAAAAAGAAAAATTTTCATAACCGGTTCTAAAGGCTACCCTCAGCAAAAGTATATCCGAATTACGTACTTTGGGAAAAAGTTTCTGGTAACATAGAAACCCCAAGACGCCTTAAAACAGAATAATGTAAAGGCGAGGTTTGTTTGAACCTTCGAACATAACCTAAGTTATTTCATTCTAGGTTAATTTTTCCTAAGTTTTTTAAAAAAAAAGTGAAAACCCGACCCTGGGCCAGCTTGGTCTAAACTCGGGGTTCGGACCAAATTACGTTTACCCATTCACCCACGAACCCAAATATACAATTAATTTCGACATCCGACCTCAATTCGAGGTAAAGATTCGGTTTTTATGAAATTCCCCAATTCTACCCAAACCCTCAATTTTTACCATGAAAATTCTTAGTTTTTGATTTAAAAGTGATGAAAAACAATGGGTAATTGAAAGAGTAAAGTTTAGAATTGATTACCTATGACTTGGGGATGATATTTGATGAAGAAATTCGTTCCTAGGGCTATGGGGTTAGAAAATTTGAAGAAGAAGAAGTCTGCCCGTTTATATATATTTTTCTGCCAGCTATTTTGCATCGTTTTTCATGCCAAACGATCCTGAAACTCATTTTTATGTGTCCAATAGATTCCTTGTGAAATTCTAGTCAAGTTAGGCTTTTGAATCACTCAATTTGGCCTTATAATGAAGGAGATATGTAGGTTTTATTATTTGCAATTTGTGCAGATTTTTAATACACTGTCAGGGGCAATTTCGTAATTAACCTGAAAATCTAGCAGCCTCAGTAAAATGCCCATAAAACCCTCATACGATATCCAAATTCGATGATTCTTTTTGCTACGGATCCAATTACGATACAGATCTAATACTTCATTCAAAACAGAAATTAGAGCTCATTTGTTCAATATGATATCATTTATGATTGAAGAAACGACATAAGAAAGAACGAGCGCAACACAACGCAAACCTATTTGAAACTCACCTGAGCCCTCGGGGCTCTAAATCAAACATGCCGGCAGGTTTAAAAGCATCATACGGACTTGCTTGTGCGATCAAATCATGAAAATAATATGTAAAATGAATTAAACCTCAAAACTCATTATTTTCCTGAAGAACACTTATAATTCATAGCTTTTCAACTAGATGTCCGAATCACGTCAAACTAACTCCGATTCTTACCAAATTTCACAGGCAAGGCCTAAATATCATAACAAATCTGCACCGGGCTCCGGAACCAAAATACGGGCCCGATACCAATGATTTTAAACATTAATTCTTTTCTTTATTTCATTAATATTTCAGCAAAATAATTTCTTTCAAAAATTGATTTCTAAGGCTTGGGACTCGGAATTCATTTCCAGGCATACGTCCAGGTCCCATATTTTACTGCGGACCTCCTGGGATCGTCGAAACACATATCCGAGTCTGTTTACTCAAAATGTTGACTTAAGTCAACTAAAACCAAATTTTTAATTCTAAAAATTATTATTTCTTATATTTTCACATAAAAGCTTTCCGGTTTCACGCCCGGACTGCGCACGAAAATCGAGGTAGTAAAAATTAATTTATTTATTTTTGCTTAATATGTCTATAACGGAGTCTTTATTCATAAAATGACTTCTTGGGTCATCACAGCGGATTGCAATGGATCATGGACAGTGGATGCTCAAAGCACATGATTGGGAACACCTCAGATTTTCTCTCACTGAAAGCCCTGCTAGAAGGGATTGTACCCTTTGGCAATGGAAAAAGACATACATCCTCGGTGTTAGAAGAGTTGGAAAGTCTCTTTTGCACTCAATTGAGAACGTGTACTACACAGATGGGCTGAAGTACAATCTCTTGAGTGTCTCCCAAATCTGTGATAAAGGAAACAAAGTAGAGTTCTTGTCTAAAGTGTGCACAGTTACTAGTCTGGTAACTGGGGAAGTGGTTTCAGTAGCCAAAAGGTACAAGAACATCTATGTTGCTGACTTCGAATCTCTGGAAGCTGGTGATGTGAGCTGCTTGAAGGCAGTTGATGATGATGCAGAACTGTGGCATAGGAGATTGGGGCATGCAAGCTTCTCACTGGCGTCAGGTGTTCATCGCGTTAGCTCGTAAGAATGGGAAAAATCCCATTTTTGAGACTATTTTAATCACTGGCTTCAGGTGTTCATCGCGTTCGCGTGAACCCAGACGCGTTCGTGAAGAGCAGAGAATGTTTGACTTACGCGATCGCGGGAGACTCCACACATTCGCAAAGGTATAGCCCACCTAACCTTTGCGTTCGTGAGACTGGACACACGTTCACATATAGTCACCCCAAATTCCCTACCCCCAGTGCGCGGCGTTCGTGACCAATGTCTCGCGTTCGCATAGAAGAAAAACCCACCCAACCTAGCTCACTCTTTGCGATCGCGAGAGTACCTTCGCGATTGCGAAGAAGGAAACCAGATGACAGCTGAAGCTAGGAAAAACCAGGTTTTCTAAGTCTAAAACCATCTGTAGCCTATCCAAAATTTATCCGAGCCCTCAAAGCTCCAAACCAATTATGTACACAAGTCCAAAAACCTCATACGATTTTGCTCGAGCGATCAAAATACCAAAATAACGCCTAGAACTACGAATCGGACACCAAATCAAATGAAATCCTCAAGAAAACTTTAAAATTCTATTTTAACAACCGGACGTCCGAATCACTTCAAATCAACTCCATTTCTCACCAAATATGGCATACAAGTCATAAATAAAGTAATGGACCTATACTGAGTTTCGGAACCAAATAACGGACCCGGAATCAACAAAGTCAAACATCGATCAATTTCTTAAAATCATTAAACCATTAAAATTTCAATTTTCGACAAAAATCAATAACTCGAGCTAGGGACCTCCGAATTCGATTCCTGACATACATCGAGACGGACCCACCGGGACCGTCAAAACAAAGATCCAGGTCCATTTTCTCAAAACGTTGACTGAAGTCAGATCAAATGAATTTTTAAGGCAATATTTCGTATTTTATCAGTTTTTAACATAAAAGCCTTCTGAAAAAATACCCGGACAATGCACGCAAATTGAGAAAGTCTTAAAAAAGATATTGGAGTCTTCGAAAGTAAAAGTAGGTTCTAAAACTCTAGATGACCTATCGGGTCATCACAGGACCGGTCCACTAACCTCAGGCTTGAAGAAGACCCGCTGGCTCCCAAAGTCGGTGCCTTCTTTGGCACAGGTAAGTCACCAAACCTGGTAACGTCCTCCGAGGCGGTATATTCTAAGCCATTGAAGAAATTATTGAGATTTTCCTCCCCCTGTGGCCCCTCGTGTGAATGAACCTTAAGCATACTGGCCTCGTTGATCATGGAATCAGAGCATAAAGGAGAGCCGGTGAGATCAATCTTCTTAACCGCATATTTTGGGGCACTCTCATCTGCTCGAGGAATACCGACCCCGATTTCCTCCTCGACCTCCCTAGCTTGGTGAAAATTAGCCTCACCCTTCTCCGATTCAGAGACCCCGGTCACTGCCTTCTCAGCAGCCTCCCTGGCTTGAGGCAAGGCGGTGTAGACTCGACCCGAGCCACCGGTTCAGAATTTTCTTCTTCTTCTTCGGACTCATCCCTCAAGCGGTGTACTAAGTCCAATGGGAGGGAGCCGATGCTTTCTTTGGGTTTGTGCACCTGCTTCCTTTTCGGTTTCTACTTCTCCGAGTTCGGGGAACTCGGAGCCAGTTTTTCTTTTCTTCTATTTATCTTGCTTTGTAGCAGGTGATTGGGGTAGGACGATTTCATCTCCGGGTGGTGGCCTTATTGCAACATCCTTCCCAAGGCCTACAAAGAAAAATTGATGAATAAGCTCAGAAAGAAACCCAAGTGATGTCAGTTCTAGGAAAGACTCTTACCGTGAGAAAGGGCCTCCCACCTGCCCTTTAAAAGTGCACGCCACGCACGCTCAGAATAGGGCTTCTGTGATACAATACCCTCAACCCACTCCTTGAGTCGGGGGAACTGCATGGAGAAACAGTTGCACCACAGAGCATCGATTAGATTAGAGGAAAGGGTAAAGCAATAAACAGAATCTTAAAAGTAAGCTTATACTTACGTTTCATGTTCCATTTCTCGGGAAATGGCATTTCCACAGTCGGGATTAGATCCGAGGTCTTCACTCGAACGAATCGGCCCAACCAGCCTCGATCTCATCCTCGTCTATGATTGAGAATAGGGCTTTAGTGACCCGATGGACAAGCTTTATCAATCCCTCTCGGTAGAGGCGGGGACTATACAGACACATACGATGATCGACGGTGAAGGGGCACTTGTCGATTTTGCTTACAAAAAATCGAAGGAGAATCACTATCCTCCAGAAGGAGGGATGAATTTGACCGAGGTTCACCTCGTACCTCTTACAGAAGGCGATGATGACAGGGTCCAGAGGGCCCAACGTGAAGTGATAAGTGTAACCACTTAGAAAACCCTCCATGTGGGTAGTGATCAACTCCTCGGGCGTAGGCACCACCACGTGCTTACCAGCCTAATTACAGTCTTCTTTGACTTTGGAGAGGAGATTGTCAATGATGGAGCATATATATCTCGAGACCGACTTGCATCGAACCAATACAGAAGAAATTTTTTCAACTTTGAAGTCAACACCGGTTGGGTACCCCGCATGAACGAACGTATTCAAGGAGGGTTCCCATGTATTTTCCTCGACAACAGTAGATAAAGCATTTTCTTCTTCATCCGGTCACGAGGCAGAGGGAGTTTCTTTCTGGGGAACAAACTTTGAAGTTTTCGCCATTCTTAGGGAAGTTAAGAGAAAAGAAGGAAGGTGAAAGGATATGTTTGATAATTTGAGGTAAAGCAGAAGTTCCTATGTGGTGATCTCAGAAGTAATCAGAGAATTGATGATGGGGAACGTAGAAATTTCTAGTGTACAAGGGCAGAGGTTTTGAAAGTAAAGTTTGAATAAGATAATGACGGGGTATTTACAGTTTGCAAACGATGGTTCAAAACCCATAATGGCCGACCAACAACTGACACACATTGAATGTCTTAGGGACCGGACCGGCGGGATGTTCCTTTTGTCTCTTAATTCATGATTTATCGGAGCAAGGTTCGAAAGTTCATGTCGTTTCTCGTCGTCTTCTCTCCGACAAACAAGAGAACTATCTGTATACGGTCGAAATCGGGCTCGTCTATTGCATGACAAGTCAGGACTGAAATGTGAGAAGTTGAAGCTCGACCCCGAATTATATCGAACCAAGGCAAGAAGTTAATTCATCGAGCTCGTGGCTCCGGGACCGAACAAGGTCGAGGAAACTTTATCCGGGGCCAAATAACTGTGAGCACGTGATTTTTATCTACCATATAATCCTACAAAAACCTCAATAAATTAATTGGATTTATGAATTTTTTGTTGAATTTTAGTGCTATTTGTGAATTTATTTTACATTATGTAGCCATAATTCGTCCTTTAAATAATTTAAAATGGCATGATTAAGCACATAATCTTAGTTACTATTTAAATAAATATAATTGTTTGATATAAAGTAGGTTAATGATAATTCCTTGATTTAATTATTTCTTAAAACAAATATTGTGAAATTTGTATTTGAATGACTAGGAGTAATTAAAATAATATGACTCTTAATTAATTTATTAATTAAATAAGTATTAGGTTTAGAACCAATTATTAGGTTTAGTTTTAATTTTATGTTAATTTAATTAATTTTTGTATTGTTCAAAAATGTTTTAAAATGGACCTGGGCTAGAATTGCCCAGGCCCAAGCTGCCCCAAACCAATTTCCAGCGACCCAGGCCCAAAATAAGGCCACCCGGTCCAAACCCCAGCCCCAAAATGACATCTTTTAGTTAGGCAAATGAATCTAAACCGTTGATCTCCCCAGATCCAACGGCTGGGAACTAATCCCTCATTTATCATATAAATGTCCTAAACTACTCCCCGTCCCCTTCTTTACCCGTCTCTCTCTTCTCTCTAAAGACCCAAACCCTAGCCGCCCAGAACCACCATCCTCCGCCGACCGAAAATCGCCTCCAGCGGCGGAGCCTCAACCAAACACCCCCAACTTCTCACCAGACGTTCCTCACCTCCCCCTTAACCCCGTCCCACCATTAGTTTCCCCAAAAAATCACTCGGTTGTGAGTAATTTCGGATCTAGAAGCTGACGAAATCCTAAATCTTGTTGAAGATGATTCCAAGCGGCTCTATGACTCAAACTCACATGAGTCGATGGCTCTTGACAAGAGCCGTTGATTCATGCGAGTGAAGGTCACTTTTAGAGGTCGCCGGGTTCGGCCAAATTCTGGAAAAATCACCAGAGTTCGTCCAAATCCCCCTTTCTTTTAGCATCTCTCCTTTAATTTTTCAAAAAAATCAAAATATGTGGGTCACTTTGGCCGCTTGTGTTCCCTGTTGATAGATCCCTATTTTCGTCCATGATTCTCGTTAATATGTTACTGCTCTCATCTAGTATTTGCTTGTTCTGCCCGATTAGTTAAACCTTTAAATACATGTGTTGATTATGTAATAACCATTTTAGATTTACGTTATCTCTATCAAGAGCTGATTAGGTAAATCGATTAGTTTAGGTACCACTTTACCTGTGTACGTACTGTTTTTTTTTAGTTTAATATTGATGCCATAAATTCAAGTGTTGATTAGGATTCTACCTGTTCCCTGAAATTTATTGTTAGCCATGGCCCTTAATTTACTGTCTTATAGATTTGGTTGAGTCCAGGTACTTGTTTAAAATGCGATTTTTGTCTGTTTGGATCTTTCACCTGACTGCTACCCCAACTCCAAATGTGTACATGTTAGGTGTATCTAAAATGGTGATTGATTAAGTTAACTAACCTAAAATTTGACTTGGTTAGCTGCTAATTTTAATCCAACCTTAGTTAGTCACCTAAAGTTAATTAATTACGTAATTATGAATTGATTAGGAATTGATTATACTTGATACTTAAAACAAGTTAGTTGATTTACGACTTCATTTAAGGTTAAATTTAATCACTCAGTTCAGATAATTAACTATAATTGCTAGATAAGCTAATGAAATTGTCTAAGCAAATTAATTTAACTAGCTACTTATTTTCAGAATAGGTCTTTTAATCAACTAAGTCTCAATCAATTAATTGAGTTGATTCATCTAACCTAAGTTCTTAAACAAGTTAGTAATTGAGCACCCTTAACTAATTAGGTCCTAATCCTATCTAAGAATAACTAATTAGGTTTAATTAACTAAAGCGAGTTATGTGCCTAACTAACCCAAGTTAATAGATAACTCAAGCAAGTGACCCTGGTTACCTAATGGTAATTGAAGGGACGTCAAGGGGTATATTAGGTAATATATACGTAGGAAATCAGAATTTTAAGGGTAAAAGGGTCTTTTAATAGGTAAGAATATTCTAGAATAGGGGCAGCTGTCTCAAAGTTAAGGTTGACAGCTGCCCTATGTCCTATTTTCAGCCTTTTGCATTGGGAATATTCCAAAAGGGATCCCATTCCCAAATATCCTATAAATACTTTTTGGATACTCTGGAAAAAAAAAACACTCTCTTCTAGCTGCTGAAACATTCTGAAAAATACAGAAATACCTTCCATTCGAAAGCAAAAAGTTTCAAAAAAAAAAGTATTATTGAAAGGGAAAATCTGATTTCTTTTCGAAAACAAGCTCACAAATAGATGGCCTAGTTCAGCTTCTATCTTCTCTCTTTGGATTCTGATTTCTGGAAGTTTTCTTCAAGCATTCATACTCAAGATTTCTGGGGTAATTCTTGCTGGGCTGCTTGGTCTTTTCCTTGGTTTTCTGTTTTGCTGCTGCTGAATACTCTTTCTTCTTTCTTATTGCGGTCCATACTTGACCTTTATTTGGTCAAGTCTTTTTGCTATTTTTCTCTCTAAAGGTATGTAACAATGAACTTTAGATAGAGTTATTGAATCCAGAACTTGTATTAAAATTGTTAGTTCATGTTGTGTTTTCTTCAAGATTGTATGAACCTGAATCTTCTTCTCCTCCATTCTTGATATAAAACTAAAGTAAGGTTACTATTATCTGAATGTATGTATGCAACTCCTGGAATTAGCTTGGTTATTTGCTGAGTTTCTGTTAATACATTTAGTATTTGGTAGTTAGATGTTAGTTTCATATGTGTTTAGCATGTTAGAGTAATTCGCACTAGGGTAGATGAGTTTGATTCCTTAATAATCAAACTCACCCCATGATGAGTGCACAAAATGTTAGTATGTTGGCTGAAGTTTATCCTTCAAAAGGGGTATAGAGTATGTAGTTGAGAAGGCAATTAGAGTGAGAATCTGAACCCTTAGATGGTCAGGTTCATCCTCTAAAAATGCCTAGATAAGCAAAGTTCCTATAGAGTTTAGAATTATGTTAGTATTAGCACTTGGGTAGATGAATCTGACTCTTTAATAGTCAAATTCACCCCTAGGTAGTGCATAAACAGTAGTCTAGGGTGCTGAAAATCACCCTTTACGGGTATAAAGTGGATAATCAAAGACTCTTTAAAGGAAAGAATCTGAATCCTTTATTATGATCAGATTTATCCTCTTAAAATGCCTAAATAACCAAGTTAAGGAATTAATATGGACTGAAGGTCCAAAGTATGAAAATGACATTCCGGAGTTGTGTTGATCCTTTTATGATCATATTCACTAAGAAAGCGCATAAATAATCCTACCAGATAGTGTGGTTTAAACACACGCAATATCAGGATTAAAACTGACCTCTTCATGGTTAGTTTGGTTTTGGTAGTAGCACAACACCTAAATTATATTGGGGTGTTCTACAGATTACAAAGAGAAGGCTCAAACGTAAGGCCTCAAGGGAGTTTCGAGTCAGCAAATTAGTTAGAATCTTATTTTTAGTTTCTTTCATTCGGGAAAGTATATAGTAGCAGTCAAGTTATAATCCCCATGTATTTCTTTAGCTTTCATTGTAATATAATTTAAGACTGGACTGTATGCTTAACTTCAGTTTTATTCATGTTACTGAAATTTCGAGTTTACATTTTTGTCTGTTCTGCAAATGATATTAGACAAAAGAACGTATGTAAAATCTGTATAAACACCCCGTTTGGATTTTGGGAAAAATGGTTATTTCAAATTCAGTAGAGTTTCAACATGAATGGAATCAGTAGATTATATTCAGATTATCTTGTGTCTCATAAATCTTTGAAAACAAATGTATACATACGTGTGAACTTTAATCCTTTAGAAGCATGAGATTAGGTTCTTTAGAATTGGTAAGGATTACTGTTTTCAAAATTAATAAAACCGCATGTGGTATGATCTTTGTTAGAAATCATAAAATTCTGGAAAAAGTAGAGTGATTTCATCTTGGCCATTCGTATCAGAATTAACAAGTAACATATTTAGATATCTGAATTTCATAAGTGTATATATTTGAATGAACGAGGGACGTTCTGATTCCCACATTTTCCATCGTTGGCTAAAAACAAAATTCTTTTAAGAACTAGTAGTCCTATTACAAGGAGAGCTGACTTAGGATGGCCTAATGTGATAAAACGGGGCTAGATGAGGCCATAGCCCATAAGATGCTGTCTTAGACCAATTGATATCGTTTTAGGAGATCTTCTAGGTAGAATGAATACTTTTAGTTCGAAATTTGATAAAAATGGATCATTACCTCAAACTTACAATAAACTACACTCGGGAGTGGAAACTCATGCCCCCGACCCTTAACCCCAAACATTAACAAAATGTACATAGCAACCACGGGTGCATTTCATGTGACGTGTTTGCCGTATGCTCAAAAACAACAAGTTCACGCCATCGTGACTTGTTTAAGATAAATCCATAAACGTCCTAATCGATCTTAAAACTAAAATGCTCTTTCGAAAAATAGAAAACATAAAGAATAATCAAATATCGCCTCAAATAGGCACTATAAAACCGTCACGACCATAGTCTTGACTACGTAATCTACACTCGGGAGCGACAACTCATGTCCCCGTCTTCAACTTCAAATTATAATAAAAAATCACATGTTGTAATTGCGGGTGCATTTCATGTGGTGTAGTTATAATGTGTCCAAAAGACAAACAAGTGCACGCTATCGTGACTTGTTTCAAGATAAATCCATAAATACTAAAAGCGGTTAAAAATTAAACGGTTAAATGCACCATAAGCTAAAATATGTAAATGATCAGATAATTTAGGCCAAATATTAATAGTTAAGCGACCGTGCTAGAACCACGGAACTCGAAAATGCCTACCTTCTCCCGGTTTAACAGAATTCCTTACTCGGATTTCTGGTCGCAGACAAATTAAAACAGAGTCAAAATTTCCTCGGTTTGGGATTTTTAAAATAAAACGGTGTCCCGGAGCATCGTCAAAAATCTGGGTGGCGACTCTAAAAACTAAAATAAATCCCAAATACGAATAATGTCACTTTAATTGGAAACAAAACCCCCTTATTACCCTTTATTAATTCGGGGGTAGTGGAAAAGGAGGTGTGACAATAACAGAAGGCCAAAATATCCGCAATCAGTTGGATAGCACTGCAATAATCTCGATGCGTATCAAGGATATGCCGATTAGTTAGTAAATAATGATTTTTTTTTACCTTTTATAGAATTGTATGAATCCCCTACTATATAA
>ML358702.1:0-14463 GCA_005239505.1 Nicotiana paniculata | reverse complement strand
CCCGGACCGAGAACGCGCCTGAAACTCCGAACTCTACACCCGAGGACTCGAAACTAGCCAAAATGTTATACAAATACATTAATTTAAACTCACAGCATGAAATTCTCCTATTACTTAACCAAATTCACCATTCTTGAAGAAAATCTAAAATCCGACCCCGGGCCTGCATGCTCGGATTCCAATAATTCTCGAAGGAAAACACTCACCCAAAGCCTAAGGATCATTAATATAATATTTTTACTTTATTCAATAGCTAATTTACGGGTAAATTCTCAAATTATCGAAAACCCTAGGTTACTACCCAATTCTTGATTTTTCACTAATTATGTGATTAAACTTAACTAGGAATCCATGCATGAAGCCAATACTAGAGTAGAATTTACTTACCTTCAATAACCAAGTCGTTTGCCCCTCTAAAATGGTGGAAATCGCCCCGAGGAAGAAGAAGAAGATGAGAAAAATGAATTAAAACGCTTGTATAAAAACACACTATCTGAATAGTGTTTTCGCACCTGCGGCTCGAGGATTGCACCTGCGAGCAAAGGCTCGCACCTGCGGAAATGGACTGGGGATCCTGGGCCCGCACCTGTGGAGTGGAGACCGCACATGCGGCTTCGCTCCTGCGGAACTTTGTCCGCACCTGCGAGAATTGGCCAGACCACTGGGGGTCGCACCTGCGAGGCTGGGACCGCATGAGCGGTCCCGCACCTGCGACTGGTCAATCGCACCTGCAGTCACACCAGAGCAGGTGCACCAACAGCTATTCCAGCTGGTATTTCGCCTCGTGTGGTGTCCGGGAGGTGCCTGGGCCCACCCGAGCCCCCGTCCAAATATACCAACAAGTCCCAAAACATGATACGGATTCTCTCGAGCCTTCGGAACACCCAAACAAAGCTAAAACTCAAAATCACACCTCAAAAACCCAAGAACCAAACTTAGGAACTTTAAGTTTTCTAGACTTCGCTAACAACGCGCCGAACCGACATATACTACTCGGAATGACACCAATTTTTGCAGGCAAGTCATAAATGACATAACAGAACTATTCCCGGTCTCGAAATTCCGTTCGGACCTCGGTAACACAAAAACACGTCCCAAACCACAATAGGAACTTAAGGAACTTCTTATTTCAATATTGGGCGCCGAAATGCTCCCGGGTCATCAGAAACCCATTATGAACATACGCCCACGTACGAAATTATCATACGAAGCTACCAGAATCAAAGAAACTCGATTCCGAGGTCGTTTACCCAAAATATTGACCGAAGTCAAACTTGGCCTTAAAGGCCAACCTTAAGGAACCAAATGTTCCTATAGCACTCTAAAAACCTCCGAATCCCGGACCATCAGTCCCCGCAAGTCGTAAATCATAATAAGTCGCTATGGGAAGTTTCATTTAGGGGAACAGGGTCCGATAACGCAAAACGACCGGTCGGGTCGTTGCACTATTGCTTATCAAAATTAGATCACCCTCTTCCAAAATGTGCACCAAACCAAGACCAAAAGCACAACCTAATGTTGTTGAATTACGTGAAATATCTCATCGACAAGTTTAAGCAGTTAGAAAGTAGACACTCTTATTATGTATAAAGCCGATATCAATAAGGAGGACGACCTATTGTTCCCCAATAAGCATCAGCTGGTAATTGACATGAATTTAGAAGATTTAAAATTAGTCATAACATCTAACTGATACTACCACATAAAAGAAAACTCAAATTCAATCATATCATTAACATAGAAACTGGGAAATTTTCTGAAAATTGTCGTCACAGAGAAAGCAGAAAAATACAAACAATTGACCCAAAAATCATTTTGATAAAGAGAAAACTTTAAATTTGCTGAGAAATCAAGAGCATTACCTGGATTTGCTAGAGAAAACTTTACCCCGAGCCCGGAGGAAAAAGAATCGAAGAAGGTTTGAGGAAGAAGTAATCGCAGCTATTCAAACAGGAAGAGGATTCGAACGAGAGTTTGGGAATTAGGTTTGAGGCTTTGAGCGTTTCTGCGTTTGGGATTTAAGATTTTGAAAAAATGTATGCGGGTCTAATTTATTTTGACCCGACCCAGATCTTAACCCGGATGGTGCCCTACCCTACCCTATTAAAAATTTTCAAAAAAACACTTTGCTGCCCTGCCCCATTAAAATCTTCCCCTGCCCCGCCCCATTTAAGGTTATCCCCGCCCTGCCTTGCCCCAATTGCCATCCCTATGTGCAAACCAAAATAAAAGAAATTATTTCGCAGCAATTTGGCTTTTCTATATGGGATATTTACCTGGTTATACTATAATAGAAACTTATTTATCAGTTTTCTTTAGCTTCCTTAAAAAGTACATTTTCTATCTGTATTTACTACTTATATACAAAAATCAGGGGCGACAAGGCTTTTAGGAGAAACAATTTGGGCCTTTTCCTGATAGACGATTGGACTTACGCCTATACTAATGGCATAATTTCACAAATAGCCTATATTGAGGTCATTATCCTGTTTTAAAAGTTTTTTAAACATACTTATGTGATTCACAATTAGAATAATGGGAAAATACCGAATTTTGGCAATTTTAGTCCGGCGAGCTAAAGCTTGTCCATGTCTAAAGTTCAACTGGTACATAGAAAGGCATATTTAGCTTTTGGTTTTTAGCTATCCCACTTTTGCTTGTCTCGAAGATATATAGGCCCGTTTGTCCATAAAAAGTTTTCCTTTTTTCAAAAAAAGAATTTCAAAAATATGTTTGTCCATGAAATTTTTTAAGTTTTATGAAACTTTTTGAAAATGAGTTTTTCAAAAACCAAAATTCAAAATTTTTAGAAATTTTTGTTTCCCCACTCACAAAAATACAACATTTTTCAAGTGAAATGTGTGCCCAAAGTTTATTGGCCCGTTCGAGGTGTTACAGCGTGTTGGGGAGATTTATGAGCTTGCCTTGCCTCCCAACCTGGCGGGAGTCCATCCAGTATTTCATGTTTCTATGCTCCGGAAGTATCACGATGATCCGTCCCATGTGTTGGATTTTAGCTCAGTCCAGTTGGATAAGGATTTATCTTATGTTGAGGAGTCGGTGGCTATTTTGGACAGGCAGGTTCGAAAGCTGAGGTCAAAGAACATTGCTTCCGTGAAGGTTCAGTGGAGGGGTCAGCCGGTCGAGGAGCCGACTTGGGAGACCGAGCAGGATATGCGCAGCTATTATCCTCACATTTTCACCACTTCAGGTATGTCTCAATGCTCGTTCGAGGACGAATGATTGTTTTAAGAGGGAGGAGGATGTAACGATTCGCCCGGTCGTTTTGAGAGTATTAGCCCCGATCCCCTATTTACTTCTTTCCCCACATCATTTTGTGCTAATGGGACTTTCCAGGAGGTTTTGTTTTTGGTTTCAGAGTGATTTTAGGACACTTAGTCCCTAAAACGGAAGCTTAAGTTCTAGGATTTTGACCGTAGACTGAACTGTGTGAAGACGACTCTGGAATGGAGTTTCGTTGGTTTCGTAAGCTTGGGTGATTTTGGACTTAGGAACGTGTCTGAATTGTGAATTGTTGGTCTGTAGGTGAATTAGACTTGAAATGGCGAAAGTTGAATTTTTTGGGAAGTTTGACCAGGAATGGACTTTTTGATATTGGGGTCGGATTTCGATTCCGGAAGTTGGAGTAGGTCCGTAATGTCAATTATGACTTGTGTGCAAAATTTAAGGTCAATCGATGTTTTGATAGGTTTCGACATCGGTGGTAGAAGTTTGAAGTTTCAAAGTTCATTAAGTTTGGATTGGAGTGTGATTCGTATTTTTAGGTTGTTTGATGTGATTTGAAGGCTCGACTAAGTTCGCATGGTATTTTAGGACTTGTTAATATACTTGGTTGAGGTCCCGGGGGCCTCGGGTTGATTTCGGATGGTTCGGATCATTTAGAGTTGTGTTAGATTGGCTGAAGTTTGTTGCACCTGGTGTAATCGCACCTGCACACTTTGGGCCGTACGTGCGACACCACAGAAGCGGTCATAGTGCTGCAGAAGCGATTATGGGACTGTCCAGTTGGGACCGCAGATGCAGTCAGAGTCTCACAGAAGCGGACTCACGGGAGCTGGAGTTCGAGCGCAGAAACGGGCGCACAGGTGCGGCCCTTGTTTGCAGAAGAGAACCTTGAGGAATTAAGAGAAGTCCGCTCCTGCGATGTTTTTTCTGCAAGTGCGGTGGATCCCTCGCAGAAGCAAGATCACTGGGCAGAAAAGGGGAAATTACGAGGGTTTGATCTCATTTTCATTTTGGGACTTTGAGAGCTCGGATTGAGGTGAAAATTCGAGGGATATTCAGAGGAAACTATTGGGTAATGATTCTTAACTCGTTTTTGGTTATATCCCACGAATCTATAGTTAATTTCATCATTTAGTTAAGGATTTGAGTTGAGAAAATTGGGGGAAAAGTTGGAAAGTTATTCAACCAAATTTTTAGGTTTTGATTGAGATTTTGTATCGGATTTGAGTAATTTTGGTACGAGTGAACTCGTGGTTGAATGGGTGTTCATATTTTGTGAATTTTGTCCTATTCCGAGACGTGGTCCCGGATCAAATTTTTGGGGCTATTTTTGAAATTCTTGTTAAAGTCTTGATTTCATTAATTAGATTAGTTTATTATAGTTGTATTTATAGTATGTAATTATTTTTGGCTAGATTTGGGCTATTCGGAGCCGGGAAGTCGAGAAAAGGCGTTCTTGTTGATTGATTGAGCTTGGCTCGAGGTAAGTGGCTTGTCTAACCTTGTGTGGGAAAAATCCCCTTGGGATTTGGTATTGTTGTGACACTTCTATGATATGTGAGTGTTGTGTACGCGAGGTGACGAGTGCGTACACGGATTAATTGTTATAAAATTCGGTTTTATATTGAGCAAGTAACCTGTTATGTCTTTAATGAGTTATCCCAGCATGTGCAGTTATCCTATTTAGCTTAATATCGCATCTCTACGTGTCTTAAATGGCTGTTTGCAATCAGTGCAGTATGCTTAGTTGATTTTCCTGTTTTTTGCTTGAATTGTATTAGTCTTAACTGTAGGATTCTTGTTGTTAATTGTTGTTATCATTGATTTCGAGTTGTGTGTTTACTTTTGGGACTACAAGGCAGTACCTCAGAAGATCCCCTTGCATATTTACTTTTAGCACTACGAGGCGGTACCTCGGGAGATCCCCTGCGCATTTACTTTTGGGACTACGAGGCGGTACCTCGGGAGATCCCCTGCGCATTTACTTTTGGGACTACGAGGCGATACCTCGGGAGATCCCCTTGCATATTTACTTTTGGGACTACGAGGTAATACCTCGGGAGATCCCCTATTGAGTATTTACTTTTGGGACTACGAGACGGTATCTCGGGAGTGCCCCTGCTGTTTACCTCTATGTGTTGTATTGTTATCTTTCTGTAAATTCTCCTTGTTAAATTCTCAGTCTTTCATCATATTGTTATATCTTCTGTCTTATTAAAATATCCCAACAGGGCCTCGACCTGACCTCGTCACTACTCTACCGAGATTAGGCTTGGCACTTACTGGGTACCGTTATGGTGTACTCATGCTACACTTCTGCACATGTTTTGTGTGTAGATCCAGGTACCTCTTACCAGCTCCACTATTAGTTGCGTACTTGCTACTGCTCTGGAGACTTCAAGGTATTTCTTCTAGCGTCCGTAGACCTCAGAGTCCCCCTCTATCTCTTATGTTGTTTCTTCCGTTAATTTTCTTTTAGATACTGATGTATAGAAACAGTTAGACAAATTCTTAGAGCTTGTGACTTGTGACTACTGGATTTTGGGAATATTATTTATACTCGAGTGCTGGTTTACTTGTACATGCCGAGCAACATTTTATCAGTATATAATTATCTGTTGAATTTTAGTTGTTAAGATACTGTTTTTATTTTCTTTATTCCGCAATTGTTAGGCTTACGTAGTCGTAGTGACTAGGTGTCATCACGACGTCTTACGAGGGGAGAATTGAGTCATGACATTTTGGTTTTCTGCCTACTTATAAATACACCTTTGACTCCATCAGTCTGGCATCCTAACAATAAGCACTTGCTAGAAGGGTTTTCTGCTAAAGGTTTCAAACACGATTCTCTACCATGCTTAAATAACAATAACTAAAGATTAATATCCGCTGCGACAACTATGTGTATGTTTTTAAATTCTACAGTAAGGACATTAAATTTAGTAATCATGTTTACAATATATTAGCTCAATCATGACTGACGTGTGCATAAGAATATTTAGATCTTTTTTGGATCTTGTGCTTTTAGTTATGTTACATTCTCCCTCTGATTCACTTTAATTGGTGATTTGATATTTTTTTTGTGATTCACAATATTTAATTTTTTTCAAATATCAAGAAGGAACTAATTTCTTTTTTTCAAAGTTGCCCTTGAAATAAAGAGTCTATGAGTAATTGTTGTATTTTCAATGAGCAAATTAAGGTTAATATGGTCAATTTCACTGTTAATTAATGCTAAAAGTTGAATTCCTTAATATGAATAACTAAAAAATCAATTAAAGTGGACAGGAGGGAGTATCATTTTTACTTAGCCGATGTACTAAAATTTAGTAAATCAAGAGAAAAATAATTGTTTTTATTATCATTATTATGGATAAAATTATAAATACATACTTCATTTATTTTTTTAAAGAAAGTGCAAAGTCGTATCATCTTATCTTAATTTCTCCTGAAATTTTATCCAAAATCAACTTTAAATTTGGCCAATCTCCCTCAAAATTGAAACCCCAAGATGTACTCTCGATCATTTACAAAAACACCTAATTCAAACAAATCACAAATTAAAACTCGAATATTAAATTTAAAGCTTCAAAACTTTTTAATGGTTGTCAATGAAAAACTTCTTGCTCCTGCAATTTTAGATATAATATTGATGAATTTGTGTGAACATGGAGAAATTTGGGTTGATTTGTATGAAAGAAAAAGAAATATTTTGAAACCTTTTTGAAAATGGGATGAAAACGTGATTTTAGGGGGCTTTGTATATAATTGATGTATATGAGAGTAAGAAGGGGAGGGGGGAGGGGGCAACTTGGGATGGGAGGGCCTATATAGTTACATCCTAATTTTAACGGATACCTTTTTTATTAAGGTTTTGTATATAAATAGTAAATATAGATATAGAAAGTACTTTTTAAGGAACCTAACGAAAACTGTTACTATTATAGTATAGCTAAGTAAATATTCCTGCTTAAAATGTATAATCACGAATATTCATGTGGCCTAAAAATTATTATGTGTCGGTATTTTTGGGGAAGTGCAACCTTTAATAGGGCTGCTACTTAGGTATTAGTCAGTACTTATTTTATTTTATAATTTACACTAAATTCAGGATATTTATGTCCCAAAAAATTAAACTGGAAACTTAAATTCAGGAGCATTAATTAATTTCTAAATAATAGTCCTTTAAAACGGACTTCTACAATATTCATTTACAAATGTTGCTCCTTAAAAATCATTGTAAAAGTTATGTACCTTTATACTTACTCATTATACAAAATCCGAGAATTGTTGTATACCAGTAAAGGTATACAAAAATATGAATTATATATCTGAAGCTCTACAAAGTATATACCTGCTATGTATTTTCTATTTCTATTAATAATAAATAATAATTTTTCCTAAATAGAATGAGGCGTAATATTTTCAAAATGAACATTTATATCTAATTTCTTTTTTTGTCCCTGACTACACCGTAAATGTCCCAACGTAGAACTCGATGGACTTCAAATAGTACGAACTTGTAATTTATTAAACTTTGGGGGATTGAAATGCATACTTTATAAAAGAATGGCTTGAAAATTATACCAACTGCCTTCTTTCTCCTAATCCCACGCAAAATACAGAAACAAAGAAAAGCAATCAATCCAGCGCAGGCAATTCAATCTAGTGCAGACGATTCAGGTAGTATATTATTTTAATTGTTCTAACTATGAAGAAATTTATCTTACTCTCTGAAAATTTTGTAATTTCAAGTTTTGAGCTCAAGCATCAGATCGATTTTAAAAAGGTGTATGAAGTAATGTTCATTTGTATTTGATAGCTAGAAATACGTGAACTTTTTAATCATTTTTACTTGTTATTTGCAATGATTTGATCTTGAAATAAAATTATGCGACGTGAAGGTCATATTCATTTACTTTTTTTATTTGGGCCTAATTATACCGTCTAATTCATATCTAAAGTACGATTTTGTTGCCGAATCCGAATTGTGGTTGTTCTTTTGTTTTTTAATTTGAAAGGTGAGATGATAATATTGACTTGAATTATGATTAATTGTTATGATAATTTCAGAGATTAATACTTGAGAGTTTAATGGCGAGGATAAAACCTCAAGCTCTTCTATTACAAAGCAAAAAGAAGAAGGGGCCGAGTGGCGTCAGTGTTACTACAATTATAGTATACATCCTAATTGTTGCTGTGATGGTGTTTTCCCTGTATTCTACATATAGATACTGGTTTCGAAGGTTAGTCAAAATCTTTTCTTGGATAATTGTTCCTAGCTGCTTGTAGGATCTAAGTTTTCTGTTCAGTTTGTTTCCTATTGGCTATCGTTTGATTGTTTAGCTTTTACTTGGAAAACAATGTAGTTACTTAGATAAAATTGGGACGTATAGCATAAGTATAGAGGTGAAAAGTACATTCTGGGAGTAACACAGAAAGTGGCTATTTTTCTAATATTTTTGAACTCATGCAATGTTCTTCGCTTCAGAGAGTAAAGCTCTCTTTGGCAGTTGTCAAGGTTCTTAACTTGCCATTGTTGGAAATGGTCCCGATTCATACTATTTTGATTGATGATTTGGAAGAAAAGTGAGGTGACAGAGTGTTTGCATATGACATGGCCGTAGCTAGTAGTTGAATGTAAAGGCTAAGGTGTTGAATGCCCTAATTTCTGGTTCCATTTTTGCATTGTACAGAAAATAATATCCGAACTTGTTGTATACCACTTCTATATGTGTCCAAAAGTAGCCTAATCATATCCGTTTCATGAGCTTCTTGAGTTCTGATATATCCATTTAAGATACTTGTTTGCTTTTGTGGGGAACCATATTGATGGAGTGCCAGAAGTGAAGGACAATAATGATGTTTATAATATAGTGTCTTTGCGACTCTTTCACATTATTTGATACTAAGAGACTTCTAGTATTGAGTCTTTTCTTTTTCAGAAGTATATTGACTCCTCAAGTCTAACTTTATGTGACACAATTTTCTTTTTACTTTGTCCATGAAAAGATTGACATTTTTATGTACTTGGAAATTATTTAATCTTAACATACTACTTCACCTTTACTAACATGATTTGTGGGGACCCATATTGATATAGAAGTTGATTTTTGTTAGGGGAGAGAGAGAGAGATGTGGAACTCTTACCATCTCTCATATAATTGTTAGTTGTAAGGGAAAATTTGTTATTCTTTATATCTATTAGAAGTTTTCCTTTGTTTCTTAAATTTCATGTCCAGTCAACATAAACAGTAATGAAGGAAGTGCTACTTTGGATCTTGTTCTAATCGTTACTTGATATTAAATGACTCGAGTCTTTATGATAGTGGGGAAGTTTTCAAATGGAGTATGTTATTTGTGCTTTTTTGTTTACTAGCTTTCCTTTTTTGGGTTAAATTATGTCTATATAGAAAAATAATTATGGGCATAAGAATATAACTTATATCATATCTTCTGCAACTTGCTAACCTTTTCTTAATTTGCTTGTCCACGTCTGACACAAAACTAGTGTTAGCGCTAATGCTACTTAGCATAGTGTAAATGACAAGTGTAATAGAGAAATAAATGTGCATTTGATGGCGGGATGATGTTATACTAAGGTTGTAACAGCAGCCAGAGATTTGCTCGGATGATGGTGCTTGGAGGAGAACTGTGAATTCTATGACTGTAATTCTGAAAGAGAGCATTCAAAAAGATTTAGACGTCGGTTATCTAAGGGCAGTTCATATTTTTAGAGGAAAAAATGGATTATTTAGGTCTTGGGTTAAGCACATAGAAATACTTGTTCAGATAATGGTGGCGATCGAGATTTGAACTCAGGACCTTTGTCTGCGCTTCTATCATGTTAAATTGAGTGACAACCTCATTTAAAGTTTTAGCCATAGAGAGAGGATACTCTTATTTATTAATTAATTTATCTCAACAGAAAGCAGTCATCTTGAGCCCCTTATTATCGTTGATCCAAGCGTTGCATCCTTCATAATATGTGGAAACATCGTAGTTATTTGGTGTGAAGAACTTCAAAATAATGTATGATTGCTGACAAAGTATGATATGGGGTGAATATTTGTTTCATCAACATTGCCTCACTTGTACGTTTGTTGAATATTTTATGACAATATGCATTTGGATAGATGTTTTTTGCTCATACTTGGACCTCCTTTATTTTCTGGCTAGATCCATTGTTCAGACACAGGATGATCTATCTACCAGCAAGGTATGAATACAACTCTTACTATGGTTGAAAGGGAGCCTTGGAGAAACGGTAAAATTGTTTCCGTGTGACCTATAGGTCACGGGTTCGAGGCGTGGAAGAGGCTGCTAATGCTTGCATTAGTGTAGGCTGTCTACATCACACCCCTAGGGGTATGGATCTTCCTCGGATGTTGCGTGAATACGAGATGCTATGTGTACCGGGCTGCTCTTTTTTTATTTTGGTTGGGAGTTGCAAATATTCTTTCTTGCGCTCCATGACCAATTTATGCTTCTTTTTTTTCTGGTCTCGATTATGATACATCATTTTCTTATAATGGTGGTGTATGGATTTGTTTGGTCGCACCTCAATTCTTCAACCGAGTACATGTTACCTTCTAATAGTACATACGCAAGGTAATTTTGCACCTCAATGTTTAGGCAGATGGGAAGAAATCACCTTGTTTTTTTGTCTCTGCTAGTATTGAACCCTGCACTCCATGATTTTCACCCACTTTACTTATTGCTAGGCCACACCCTTGGGTGCAAACTTCATGTTTAAATCCTACAAACTGCATTTGCTTACTATATATTCCTTTGCAGTGATGTACATCTTCACCTTTTCTTTGCTGCAGGCTATTGAGCGGAAGAAATCCGATATTCCTAAATACGCTGTAAGTTCAGAAAATCCTCTTTCCTGCTTTCTCACAGAGCTGGTTTTCATGACTGTTTCTGTTTCACTTAGCTAGTCAGCTAGCATTTATATACTGGACACCTGCTTTGAGAATGCTAGTGCGACAGGCAGCCAGTTCCACCCTCTTCGCATGCTCTTCAATTTTCCTTCTGCTGTCTTGCTAGCTTGCTCTTCAAGTCTATTGGTGATATAATTCAATATTAGCTTGTTCTTTCCATTCAAGGGAAATTTTTTTTATTAAAAAATAAATTATGTCTTTGCCTATCTTCAAGGGTAAATTTATCTTTACCTATCTTCAAGGGTAAATTTATCTTTACCTATCTTCCTTACAGTATAGCATATAGGATACCGCTGTTTCTCTTCAAATATGGAGTTTTCCTCTATGTTTTTTATTGGATATAATGCATATTTCAATGATTTTTATAGTAATCCTTATCGTGTCTAGACTTTGTTAACTTGTTATGTCTCTGGTAGCTTATAAGCACCTCGAAAGGCCTGATAACTGTGGAACTTTACAAGGATGGTTCTCCTGACATTGTTGATGAATTCATTGACTTCAGGTGCGTAAGTGGTATAACTTCTCATTCTTTTTCATTCCTTTTTTGTTTTTGGTTTGTTAGATGCCAATTAAATTACTCCTAGTTCTCATAGATCTAACAAGCAACCTTCTCTAACAAGTAGATAAGTCGAAGCATTCATCTCTTCCCTACCTCACATGCAGTAGCTGGTAACTTGTACACATACTTCTAGAAGGAGAAATTTTGGGATGGTGCTTATATTTGATCCTAGAAACGTTGAAAACGACCTGCAATGGAAATAATTAGGGGCAAGAAGATGTTTTCTTTGACATATTTTTAAGAAACACTGATATAAAGCTTTTTGACATGTTAAATCCACCTTTTCTGTTATTTCTCTTTTCTCCCTGATTTTGAGAGGGAAAAAGAGAAAAGACGGAGAGGGATTCGTCACCAATGTTTGATTGGATCTCTAGTCTTCTTCATTCCTTCCCATGACGATTATAAGAGCATAGGAATGATGGATTTCTATTCTCACAATCGTAATCTTTTTCTTTTCTCCTTCAAGGAGGGGTATTTCAGTTTATAAAGTTAATTATATATATATATATATATGCATTATTATCCTGCTTAATAGGTAAAAAGCTCTTTAATAAATTACCAGGAGCCTTAGGAAGAGAAATAGAAGAAAGATGGTACAAAAGAGAAGGAGTAATACAAAACTCTAATGCAAAATGGGCAATAGGACATAGACTACAACATGTAATGACTATTTTACAAGAAAAATGTATAAACCTACAAATACAAAAATAGTTAAAACAGAATGAAATGGGTTTTTGTAAAGAAGTAGTATGCACAACACAGAATTACGATAAAGATAGACAAAGACGTAAAAACTATCGAAAACCGCAATATAATAAGAATTTTGGTAGAAGAAAATATTACCTTAGAAAGTCGTCAGCTAAAAAGCCATATTTAAATAGAGATAGACATGTTAGAAAATATAGAACAGATAGAAACTACAAAAACAAATTAGAGTGTTTTACTTGTGGAAGAATAGAACATTTAGCCAATACTTGTCCAAAAAGAATGAACAATAAAACTAGAAATTCGCAGTTAATAGAAGACTTTCAAGAAACTCTAATAAATGTAGACGAATACATGTCAGATAATGAAAGTATATATTCTATAATAAGTTTGGAGGCAGAAGAAAGAGAAAAATCAGATTCCTTAGACTCAGAAGAAGAAGATCTTATAAATAATATAGGATTAGAACAATTAGATAATTTGCATATAGTAAATTTAATGAATATAATACAAGATAAAAAAGGAATTATGGTATTTCGATGAAAATGTATTTTTCTTTGAAGAAGTATTGTTTGAATAGAGGGTTGCTTAAGAATGTTGTTTTCTTATAGTTGTACTGTCATACTCGGTACTTACTCACCTCTTCTTACTCGATTAATCATGTAAATTTTATGAATTAATTCTCTGATTTTTCTTTTCCCCTTTTTTTGTTTTTAATCTGGACTTTGTCCAGTCATGAACCCTGTTTTACTGTTCATCTATTTCTCTTAATTTATACTCTTAACAATTATCTTCTTTAACCACACCCTGGTCATGGCTATTTAAAGCGTCCTCTTACCAAATGGACTTTAACAATAGCTCCTTCAATGCCTAGGAATTTACAGGTTAATCCATCGAAGTTATTAAGAAATTAAGAGAATAACCATTTACTAGGTATAACAGATTCATGTTAAAAGAACTTAAAAAGATTTTTTTATAAAGACAATCATAACATAAAACTTGTAATTTACATATAAGGGAAGATATTACAGAGAATATAAAACATATAAAACTTACATAGTTAAGTAGTGAGGTGAGTTTTCCCTTTCGGGAAAACCCGGAAACTTTGCTCCTACTTAGTCTACTTGCACAATATTTAAAAATTTATAAAGAAAGTTTTATACTAGAGGAGAGGATATTTTGTCTAAGGAAAGAAACATAAGGATTTTTTGGAGAGTTAGGTTTTGAAGAATGGTTTTTGCTTCTGTGTTTTTCTTTCTTGTTTCTCTTTGCTTGTGAGCTTCTCCTTTTATAGGCAAAAATCCGGACTTCAAATGCGGATTTCAAATTACAAAAGCATCTTTATGACTCAGCCGGGTACACTTTGGGCCCATCGTCACGTGAAGTCGTTGAAGATGGCTTTGCATTATTATCCTTTCTCCTGTAGCTGCTTTATTAAAGCAGATTCCTTTTCTTTTCTTTCGTCGTCTTCCTCTTTATTGGAACTGACATTCATACGTATTTGTTCTTGTATATACATGCATTTTTTTTATGTGTTGAGATTGTGTATTGCTATGGAATCGAAACTCATTCCTGAGTCATCGTCGTCTGGGTCTTGGGCGTCTTGAAAATAATTTATCCTCTGATAATTTTCTTCAGAGTTAGAGTCTTCAGAATTGGAGTCTTCATTTTNGATACAGTAGATTTCTTAACATTCAGAGGGGAATGTACACCCATCTCATCCATTTTTTGTTGGGATGGAAAACCCTTGGCTTGAGCTAGTTCGTGCTCTGTCTGTCTTAGCTGTTTCTTCAGAATCTCCATTCTTTTTTCAAGATTTGTATTTTCTTGGACCAGTCCTTCATTCTTTTGATTTAGTCTCTTGAAGGCTTCAGTCATGGAGTGACAGTGGTCGCAGAATATGATCTTGTCTGTATCTTTTATTGTGGTGTTTTTTCTGGGTTATGTCTAAGGGATGGTGAATTATAGTAGTTTGGTCCTAAAATTCCTCTGGCATAGTCTAAAGCT
>ML358701.1:0-122552 GCA_005239505.1 Nicotiana paniculata | reverse complement strand
ACACCCTAAACGTGTAGGAGACTTCTATTCCAACCGGAAAACACTTAAAACTCTTTAAAACTCATATTTGACCAGATCAGGGGCCAGGCGTTACAGGCCAAACACCTGGATAACGCCTAGACAAGGCTGGCATTTGGGCTCTGGCGCCTGGATAACGCCAAGCTAGGCCTGGCCTTAAGGCTCAAACGCCCGGCTATAGCCCGGTGCACTCCTCTTTGACTGTTGAGCGTATTTTCGACGTATTTGCATCCATTTAGCTCGGCTTCCATGTCCAATTCACCTACACATGAAATAGACTCCATTATGCACATAAAAAGTGTATTTTTTTTTTATCATTAACGCACATAAAATGTAAGGCATATAACGTGTTAAACCATGAAATCTAGCCACGCATCATTCCTCAATCTACGGACTTGCCTATCAAGAATAGCAACTGGAACCTCTTCATACGATAATTCTTCATTAATCTCAATAGTCTCAACTAGCACGATGGCTGATGGATCTCCAACCACTTTCTTTAACATAGACACATGGAACACCGGGTGCACTAATGACATTTCAGGGAGCAATTCCAACCTATAAGCCACCTGTCCTATCCTTTGAGAAATCCTATATGGCCCGACATACCTTGGGCTTAATTTCCCTTTCTTCCCAAACCGCATTACTCCCTTCATGGGAGACACCTTCAAGAATACCCAATAATCTACTTGGAATTCCAAATCTCTATGATGAACGTTCGCATAGAATTTCTGATGACTCTGAGCAGTTTTCATCCTCTTCTGAATGACTCTAACTTTTTCCATAGCTTGGTGCACAAGGTCTGGTCCTAAAAATTCTGCCTCACTAACCTCAAACCATCCGATCGGAGATCTACATCTCCTTCCGTATGATGCCTCAAATGGGGCCATCTGAATAGTAGCATGGGAACTGTTATTATAAGCAAATTCTATAAGAGGCAAGTGATCATCCCAGCTACCCTTGAAATCTAATACACAAGCCCGTAACATGTCTTTAAACGTCTGAATAGTCCACTATGCCTACCCATCAATTTGTGGATGGAATGATGTGCTGAGATTTACCTGAGTACCCAAACCATGCTGAAAGTTTTTCCAAAAGTTAGCTGTGAACTGGGCCCCTCGATCCGAGATAATAGAAACTGGAGTGCCATGGAGCCTTATTATTTCTTTGATATACAACTGAGCGTACTGTTCTACAGTATCGGGGGACTTGACTGGAAACATGAATAAACTCAATCACAATCGAATAGTACATTTCTCAATAATAGAAACTCGGAGCCAACAATTCCAACCCGGTGCAGAACACACACCCATATTAGCCTACCAATAACCTTAATTTAACTCTGGTCACCCATAACAGATAGATAACTTACCGAAAAGTTCACAATGACGGGATCATGGTACATATTAACATCCGACTAGCTCAGCTCGCATCTTCACAGTTCACTACCACAAAATAACTTGTTTATGAGAACTCTCAGTCTCGAAGTCCATTAAGCGTACGGATTACCATATCGGATCTCAACTACACAGCTCGAATACATGACACATCCCAAATACTCAATCACTCCACGAGGGATACCCCTATAATTCTTTCGTGTTACCAAGCAACCTTTAATATCAACAGTCGATACAACAATAAGGTGCTGCGATACCAATGAAGTACCCTTAATTCAAACACATTGCTCTTTCTGAAATGTATACCCTCATCAAGTCGCACCAATTAGTGATATCATCTACCTAGTCATTTGAAACTGCCCATGCTGCCTAAGAATTTATGACCTTCCTTCCAGAATCGAACCGTGAACTCACATATGCAAATCTCAACTCTACCCAACATTCCGCACACGCCATGCCAACCTAGGAAAAATACGGGAACTCCATGGTCCCTTTTGAGCCACAAGAAACTACGTACCCAACTAGCCAAGAACTTCCATTTGATCCCATTTAGAAGCAATTTCACTACACATCATAAGAAAATATGCACCCTTAACCGCGGTAGTAACCATCCGGAACTATCCGAAATCCTATTTACGCAACACCAAACCATCAGGACTGAGTTCTTCTAACTCAACCAAGCTACGCAAGCCACCAAAAATCAAATAGCATTGCTAAGAAACACCCAAGAACTCATCACCTCATGAACACCCAAGAACTAATCGTTTCCCTTACCATGCCGATCTGACCTACTACCAAGTTTCCATATTTACCAAAGTTCCTCCTGACTTACCTTCAAATTGATACTTCTCCCTCCCGTAATACCATAGTCTTCAACCCAGACTCACCACACGTGACCCAAGCACAAAACCAGACCGTCTAAGGCTCATAAGCCACCGAATACTCTCTCCAATTCCCCCAAAAGTACCACATTCAAAATACTTACCCTGAAGAGACTTCCTACGAATCTAAAGACATTACATTCACCTTCCTGATACTGATATGTAGAATCCATGATGATGTAGATATGACACAAGTCTTGACATCCTCTAACGTAAATCTCAATCACACTGACCAATTTAGACAGAATCGACCTGACCCGTTTTCACACTAACATACTAGGAAAGTAATGCACTTACTTGAAGCCACAAGCAAATTCATACATTGTACATACCACACCTTTTACAATTTTCACTAAATCATTCAATAGAACCCAATTACCCAATAGAGTACATTACAACCTATATCGAAGAAATTTCCATTACTCGTGACATTCCCAGACCCCACACATGCAGGTCATAACTGATTTACCAATATACCTCGAACTGAAACTAATATCACACATAATCGTGCAATCAACTTATCATTAACAGACTCCCCCACTTGACTCAAAGCCAACGATCGAGACAAACAATAACTCACAATGCCCATAATAACACCACCTGTCTAACAACTCAAGTCATCTGCAAATCTCGCATTCACCATTGTAACAGTCACGCTAACTTCCACAAGCTATCTAGACTCAATTACAACATATATCATTTACTTGTAGAAGAGAACTTATTACAGAACTATATAGGGATCACACACCCTAGGACAAACCGCAGGAGATACCCCTGCCCACTTATCCTCAACTAATATCTCTCCATACACTTCTGAAGACCATAACTATCACGCAATCACTACACCTTCCTGCATCTGAACACAAACAATGCCTACCCTCGAGGCATCACAATACGCGGTAAGAACCTGAAGCTGATGGCAGAACTTACACTGGAGCGGTGGTCACAGAAATCTCGAGCTTCTGGAAGCTTTACCTACACATGTCTGACCACATGGATACCCTTACTGGACACCACGTGTCCCAAGAATGCTTCAGAACCGAGCCAAAAGTCACACTCAGAGAATTTTGCATAGAGCCTTTCCTCCCTGAATCCTTATAATGCCATCCTAAAATACTGAGTATGCTACTCCTAGCTACACGAATGTGCCAGGACGCCATTAATGAATACAATAGCAAGGAATGCTAATATGGTTGGAATACACCGTTAATCAAATATATGAACGCTATTGGCGCAATGATCAACTCAAAAGACATCACCAGGAACTCATAACCTGACAGAAAGATCCACTTCACTCCACAACTACACAACATGAGATGTCTTCTAATATACTCACAACTCAAGGCCATATACCAAACCGAGACAGAAATCAAACACTCAATAAATCTTGCCACATTTCCAGCCAACCCTTTTGTCATAAATCATAATCCGAACACATCTAACCATCAAATAACACTCAGCACGTAGCCATCTAGTCACAAAGTCCCATTAATAAGGACATCAACGGACATATAAGTCCCCAAACACATGTTCCCACATAACGAAAATCTCAGCACTCAAGCCCCAGAATGAATCTGGCCACAAGTCCTCCAGACTGGCCCATTACCAACATGCCAAAATCACATCTCATCCATGGAAGTCACAAGTCATCGATGCGCAACTGATAGCAAGCGCTCTCGTACGCGTTCGAATACATGGATCGAGTTCAAGAGTTACGCTCTTGGATGAATTAAATGGGTTCGCACGACAAGAATTACAGAATGTGAGATTTTTCCGAAGGGTTCCACAGCCTATCGAAGATAAGTACAGACGTCTCCGTACCTATCTGGAAGACTCTACTAAATCTGCTCATGACCGGTGAGTCCTATGTAATCTAGCGCTCTAATACCAAACTGTCACGACCCCCAAATCTAAGCCAGTCGTGATGGCGCCTATCGTGGAACTAGACCAGCCAAAACTACACTCAAATCATAATAAGCTTCCATTTACATCCTTACTATACTGATAACCCATGAAAGTGTCCTTTAAACATTTATAAAACAGTTAAAGCTATACCGAATATTAAATACAACCTCCGAGAACCCGGAGTCACTGGTCATGAGCATCTACATAAAATATACAACTCAAAATAAAATAAATTCTGTAATAGTAAGTAGGAGAGAGAGCAGGATTGCGGACGCATTCAGCTACCTCACAAACCTCTAAGAATCTTTGGAACGGATAGACAGCTCACCCTGTCCTAACACCTGGATCTGCACACAAGGTGCATGGAGTAATGTGAGTACACCAACTCAGTAGTAATGAAAATAAATCAGGTCTGAGTAGCAAGAAACACATAAAATCAATGTCATCAATTTACAATATGCACAGCCTTTCTTTCCAACAGTATAACATAGATATGTGAAATCATCATGCCTTAAAACCAACTTCAGAAAAATCCTTTGAAAAATGTATATTTTCAACAACTTCAAACCGAAAGATTTAGTATGAAAATGAAATAAATCATAAAGAGGCCCCTCGGGCAAACATATTTCATAATATCAGAGTGAAAGTGGTAAAATTATAAGTAGCCCTTCGGGAAAAAACATGTATCATAATCAGCTCCTTGGGCATGCCTCACAGTCACTCATAATCATCCCCTCGGGCATACCTCACCACTACTCATAATCAACCCCTCGGGCATACCTCACAGTCACTCATGCCTCCCAATCACTCGTCACTCATCACTCGGTACTCGGTGCGCTCACTGGGGGTGTGTGCAGACTCCGGAAGGGATCCTTCAGCACAACCGCTAATATCAAGCCACCTCGTGGCGTATCATATCCTCACAAATCATGCCCTCGGCCTCACTCAGTCAGAACCTCTCAAAAGCCCCTCGGGCGAATCAGTAAAATGGGGTACTCGACCCAAAACATCATTTTAAATCTCAAAGTAGTGTAAATCAGGATGAGTTTCGAAAACAGTAAGCACAATGTGACTGAGTGAAATCATCAATAATCAGTGAGGAAAACAACAGTAAAAAGCCCCCAAGGTGTCTAAACAGATCGGAATGAGGCCCCAAACACAGCTTATAGCCCAAATATTTCAAATATCTTTACAATATAATTTAACATAAGGTTTTGAGTAAAATATGCAACTCAATAGTTTCCGCAGAGAGGACCTAGTCCAATCCAAAAATCAGTTCGCGCCACATACCCGTCATTCGACATGTGCGCCATTCTAAAATCAGTGAGAAATATGTAGTCCGAGATTTCATACCCTCAGCACAAGATTTATAACAATTACTTACCTCTACCGAGCCACAATACTAGTCCGCTATGCTCTTGCCCCTCGAATTGGCTCCTGATTTCTCTGAATCTTGTCAAACCCATTTTAACATCATCAATATATACTAAAGGAACACAACCCAATCGAAAACTATCAAATTATACAAGACTCTAGAAATTTGGCCAAACCCGAGCCCCAGGCCCACGTCTCAAAATTTGATAAAATTTAAATCACAAGAACCCTTATCCTCCCACGAGTCCGTACATACCAAGAACATCAAAATCGGACAATAATTGCCCACTAAAATTGCCAAAAAAAATTCTCAAATCTTTCCTCCCATTTTCCAAACTTATTCTTACTTTAATCCTTAAAATACAAGCCTAATCCGAAAAAAGTAACATAGAAAAGACTTTAGTAACTCGGGAACTTACCTCCACTGAAGACCCATGAATTCTCTCTTCAAATTACCCTCAAATGAGCTCCAATCGCATACAACAATGGTTAATGACTAAAATTTCATGGAGGCTTCTTTTATACTGTTCTGCCCAGCAATTCCTTGCCTTTGAACCTTTAATCTCACTTGCGAACCCGCACCTAGGGTCCTAGGTGCGCACCTACACAATCCCACTAACGAACCAAATTTTGCACCAACGGCCATTTATCTGCACCTGCGGCTTCGAGGTGCGGCCATCCCTTTGCACCTGAGGACTCCTCCTGCCTAGACTTCCTTCACACCTGGGCATGGACTTTCGCACGTGCGGCATCGCACCTACAGCTACCCATCCACAGGTGCGGCCAACACCAGAAACTTACACCAAAATCCATTTCATGTAATTTCCCAAGTTCAAAACTCCGCCAACCATGCAAAATCAATCCCGAGCCCCTCGGGGCCCCTACCAAACATACCAACACACCCCCATAGAATTATTCAAACCTATTCGAGCCTTTGAAACACCAAAAACAACACGAAAACACCAAAATTACATCATATTACCCTATGAACTTTGAAACTTCCAAATTTCGCCAACGAAGCCGAAACCAACCAAAACACCTATGATTGACCTGAAATTTCGCACACATATCCAAAATGACATTATGGACCTGTTCCAACTTCCAGAATTCCATTCCAACCCCGATAGCCTATTTTTCACTGCCGGCCGGAAATCACCAAAAACTAACTTTCGCCAATTCAAAAATCCATTCCGAACATACTCCTAAGTCCCAAATCACCTAACAAAACCATCCGAGCCATAAAATCTGCATTCCGAGGTCGTTCACAAATAAGTCAACTCTCTGTTGACTTTCTCAACTATTAGGCTACCTTGAGAGACTAAATGCTTCAATTCTCACCATGACCACTCTGTGCCCGAACCAACCGACCCAACACACATAAATAAAGCTGAAACACATAAAATGAAGCGGAAACGGGGGAAATGGAGCTAAAATCTCGGAACGACCGGCCAGGTTGTTATAGTATTCAATGGCTTATGAGCCTCAGATGGTATGGTTTTATGCTTGGGTATCATGTGGCGAGTCTAGGTTGAGAACTGCGGTATTATAGAAAGGAGACACATCAATTTGAAGGTAAGTCAGAAGGAACTTCTATAAATAGGACAACTTGGTAGTAGGTCGGATCGGCGTGGTAAGGGATACAGTTAGTTCTTTGGGTGTTCGTGAGGTAATGAGTTTTTACAGGTGTTTCTTAGCAGTGCTCTTGGGTTTTGGTGACCTGCGTAACTTGGTTGAGTTAGAAGGATTTAGTCCTGACGGTTTGGTGTTGTACAAATGGGATTCGGATAGTTCCTAATGGTTTCTACCACGGTTAGAGATGCATATTTTCTACCACCGTGAGGTGCAGGTGATGTATAGTGATTTTTCTTCTAACTGGGACCAAATGGAAAGTTCTTGGCTAGTGGGATAAGTAGTTACTTATGGCTCGGAAGGGGTTATGAAGTTCCCATATTTATCATAGGATGGCATGGTGTATGCGATACGTTGTGTAGAGTCATTATTTGCATGTGTGAGGTCACGGTTCAGTTCTGGAAGGAAGGTCAAAATTCTTAGGCAGCATTGGCAGTTTCAGATGACTAGGTAGATGATATCACTATTGGGTGGCTTGATCAGGGTATACATTTCAGAAAGGGCAATGTGTGGAGTTAAGGGTGCTTTATTGGTATTGCGACCCTCTCTTGTTGGATCAACTGCTGATATTCAAGGTTTCTTCGTGACACTGAAGGATTTTAGGGGTATCCCTCGTGGAATGATTGAGTATTAGAGATGTGTTATGTATTCGAGTGGTGGAGTTGAGATCAGATGTGTTAATTTGTGCGCTTCATGGACTTCGAGACTGAGAGTTCTCATAAACAGATTATTTTATGGTTGTGGACCGTGAGGATCCGAGCAAAGCTAGTCAGATGTTAGTAAATGCCATGATTCAGTCATTGTGAACCTTCGGAGAGTTATCTATCTATTGTGGGTGACCAGAGTTGATGTAAGGTTATTGGTAGGCCCAGCATGGGTGTGTGTTCTGCACTGGGTCAGAATTGTTGACCCCGAATTGCTATTGTTGAGGAATGTACCATTTGACTGTCACTGATTTTATTCGTGTTCTGGAGTTATCTATGAGTTACCCTTCGGTGTTGCGAGGAGTGGTGATTATTGGTTATATGCACATATGGTATGGATTTATTTGGGCTTTATAGTGGGATTTGAGTAAGGTAAGTAATTGGGTATTGCGGGATTGAGGCGTATTAGTTATGTTCTTTCTAATTTATGTGGCATGGTATCGTCTGATTCCCCCGTGGTTATGGAAATGCACTTTGAGTACTTGATGTCGAATTTCGCATGGTTATTGATTTTGAGCAAGGTGGCTTGGAGTGTATCATGTGGACTAGTGTTTGGATGGGATCACGCATTGTAGCGGCATTAAGTTGAGGTATGATCCTTGGTGTCGGATTCGTGTGTTTTGATTTTACGATGTGTACCAGGATCTTGGCATGGTGTTGCGATGGTACTTGTTGAGCTAGCAGGTATGGTTCTCTCGTGTGATTCTTTTATATAATTTCATTACATTGGGACGTTTCTATTGAGTGCACGAGTTGCACAGGTTATGGCTTTGAATTATATTGATGTGTCATGTCATCAGAGTGGTCGTGTTGGATGAGAAGAGGTCATTAGACCTAGAATGAATACTGTCAGAATTGACTACATCATAGTTAGAAGGATAAATATCGGGACTCGGCTTAGAAATCTGCTATAATTCCAATTTGGCAAGGGGGAGCTTCATGTCTGACTGATCGGATGAATGGTTTCTAGTTTCTACGTGTTTCTTTCATCTTCGGTAGTATATGAAAGTGTTAGAGCGAGGCATTTCTTGATAAAAGGTTATGTATCGGTATTGGTTATTTTGAGAAGCTATTGTGATTAGGGGTTATTGCCATGAGTGTTTGAGTCATGCGGTATATTATATGATTGCATCTTGGGTTACGAATATGGCTTGATACAGCGTGTTCAGACTTATTCAGTTTATAGTTGTGGAATTTTGATCTTGTAAATTATTTCAGAAGTGGGAATTTGGTTCTAAGGTTTGTGGGTCAGGTTGGATTTTGAAATTTCAACTGTGTTGTGCTATTGGACCTATATGGGATGGGGTGACGTGGGATCACCCCCAGGGTATGTGTATGGTAGGATTGCACGGCAATTTTATGGTTTCTAAAATAACTCTGGGCACGTTTGAGGACGAACGTATGTTTAAGTGGGGGAGAATGTAACGACTCGGTCAGTCATTCTGAGAGTTTAGCCCTTTTTCCTCTATTATGCTTCATTTTGTGTGGTTCAGCTCTTGGGTTTTTTGTTGGGTTCGTTGACTCGGGCTCGGAGTGGTTGTGGTGAGAGTTTAGACACTTAGTCTCTTAAATTGGCCTAATAGTTGAAAAAGTCAACTGAGAGTTGACATATTGGTAAACAACCTCAAAATGTAGATTTTATGGCTAGAATAGCTTCGTTACGTGATTTGCGACTTACGAGTGTGTTCGAAATGTGGTTTTGATGTCCGGTGTAGAATTAGGCTTGAATTGGCGAAAGTTAGTTTTTGGCGATTTACGGTCGGCAGTGAAAAATAGGCTATAGGGGTCGGAATGGAATTCCGGAAGTTGGAACAGGTTCATAGTGTCATTTTGGACGTGTGTGCAAATTTTCAGGATAATCAGACATGTTTTGGGTAGTTTCGGCATTGTAGATGATTTTCGAAAGTTTTAGGATTCTTAGGCTTGAATCATGAGCTGAATTGGTGTTTCGATGTCTTTTTGGGTGTTCCGAGGGTTCGACTAAGTCCGGGTGATCATTTATGACTTTTTGGTACTTTTGGTTGAGGCCCCGAGGGGCTCAGAGTGTTTTTGGATTGTCATCTGAAGGTTGAAATTGGGAAATTGAAACAGAAAAACTTCTGGTGGAATGTTTTTGGTGTGGCCGCACCTGCGGAAGGGTGGCCGCATGTGCGGCGCCTCAAGTGCGGAAAGGCATGCGCAGTACGGATTTTTGGCAGGTTGAAGGAGGTCGCAGGTGCGGGACTTTGGTCGCACCTGCGGAAAATGGTAATTTAAGTTGGATGCGCATGTGCGAGCAATTGGCCGCGGGTGCGAAAATCTCTGGGCAGATCATATAAAGAGGATCCTTAGCGAATTTTGGTCTTTCCTTCACCATTTTCATGCAGGTTTGAAGCTTTTGAGAGGGTTTTGAACGAGGAAATTAGGAGGACTTTGTTGAGGTAAGATATTTGAACCTAAAACTCATTTGTATGTGATTTTTGGACTGAAATAGGGTGAAATTAAGGGAAACATCACTGTGTAAATTGGGGGTTAGAGCTTGGATAATTGGAGACATTGATTGATTAATTGAAGGGGCACTTGTGATCGGATTTTGATGCATTTTATATGTATAGGCTGGGGGAAGGATGAGGATTCTTGTGATGCAATTTTTACAGAATTCTGAGACATGGGCTCGAGGGTCGGGATTGGCGAATTTCGGGAATTGTACCTAATTTTTGAATGGGTTTCGTATCCCTATCATATTTTGATGATATTAATCTGATTTTGATAGTCTTGGAGCATTTGGGAGCCGATTCGAGAGACAAGAGCATCACGGATTAGTATTTGTGCCGGTTTGAGGTAAGTAATGACTGTAAATCTTGTCCTGAGGGTATGAAACCCCGGACTTCGTATTTTCTCACTATTTTTGGAATGCCGCAAATGCTGGATGACGAGTGTGTGGCGTGCACTGATTGGGGATTTGTACTGGGTCCTTCCCGTGGCAACTATTGAGTTGTGTATTTACTTTTAAATCATATGTTAAAATCGTGTTTTCAGACTATTGTTATATTTGGGTTGTACGCCATGTTCGGGGCCTTGTGCCGACCGGTTTAGACCCCTTGGGGGCTTTAACTGCTATTCCTCACTGTGTTGACTTATGATTTACACTCAGTCATATTATGTTTAACTGATTTCGAAACTGAGTCTTATTTACACTACGGGTCGAGTACCCCGTTTTACTGACAACCCGAGTGGCTTTTTGAGAGTTTCTGACTGAGTGAAGCCGAGGTCCTGATTGTGAGGATTTGATATGCCACGAGGTGGCTTGATATTAGTGCTTGGGCTGAAGGAGCCCCTCCGGAGTCTGTACACAACCCTAGTAAGCGCATGTACCTATTGAGTGCGAGTGCTGAGTGACGAGTCATTGGGAGGTATGAGTGACTGTGAGGTTGCCCGAGGGGCAGATTATGCGTGACTGTGAGGTACGCCCGAGGGGCTGATTTTGAGTAAAGTTACGCCCGAGGGGCAGTTTCTTATTCATGTTTTTTCCCAAATGGCTACTTATGATTCATTTCATTTTTTACACTAAACTTCTTGGACATTTTTCTGAAATTGTTGGAAATTACACTTTTCAAAGGAGTTTTACTGACGTTGGCTTTTTAAGCGTGGTGATTTAACGTATACACTACTAGAAAGAAATACTTTGCTTATTGTTAAATGATGAAAGTCACAAGTCTCAGCACTCACAAACAAAATCTCAGCACTCAAGCCACAGACAGAATCCGGCCTCAAGTCCTCCAGACTGGCCCGATATCAACATGCTAAAATCACATCTCATCCATGGAAGTCACAAGTCGTTGATGCACAGCTTATACCAAGCGCTCACGTGCTCATTCGAATACATGGAAGGAATTCAAGAGTTACACCTTTGGTTGAATAAAATGGATTCGCACGACAAGAATTCAAGAATGTGAGATTTTCTTAAGGGTTCTGTAGACTATCGAAGATAAGTACATACGTCTCTGTAACGATCCGCAAGACTCTACTAAACCTGGTCATGACCGGTGAGTCCTATGTAACCTAGTGCTCTGATACCAACTTGTCGCGACTCCAAATCTAAACTAGTTGTGGTGGCGCCTATCGTGGAACAAGGCAAGACAAACTAACGCTCAAACGTAAAGAATCATTCATTTATATCATTATTAAATTGATAATCCATAAAGGTTTTGTCAAATCATTTTAAAATAGATAAAGCCACACCGAATATTAAATACAACCCCAAGATCCCGGAGTCGCTAGTCATGAGCATCTACAGAAAATATACAACTCTGGAAAATAAACTCTATAATAGTAAGCAGGAGGGAGAGCAGGTTTGCGGACGCATGCAGCTACCTCGCAAAATCTCCGAGAAGTCTCTGGAACAGATACACAACTCACTCTGCCCTAGCACCTGGATCTGCACACAAGGTGCAGGGAGTAAATGCCAACTCAGTAGTAATGAAAATAAATTAGGTCTGAGCGGTAAGGAACACATAAAGTCAAATCATTATTTCACAATAAGAACAGTCTTTCTTTCCAACAGTGTATATTTTAAATCATCACGCTTAAAAAGCCATTGTCAGTAAAACTCCTTTGAAAAGTGTAATTTCCAACAATTTCAAAAAAATGTCCAAGAAGTTTAGTGTAAAAAATGAAATGAATCATAAGTAGCCACTTGGGAAAAAACATGAATAAGAAACTGCTCCTCGGGCGTAACATCACTCAGAATCAGCCCCTAGGGAATACCTCACAGTCACTCATAATCAACCCCTCGGGCAATCTCACAGTCACTCATACCTCCCAATTACTCGTCACTCGGCACTCGTCACTCGGCACTCGCACTCAGTAGGTACCTGCACTCACTGGGGGTATGTACAGACTCCGTAGGGGCTCCTTCAGCCCAAGCGCTAATGTCAAGCCACCTCGTGGCATATCATATCCTCACAATCAGGCCCTCGGCCTTACTCAGTCAGAAAATCTCAAAAATCCACTCGGGCTGTCAGTAAAATGGGGTACTCGACCCAAAACATCATTTTATATCTCAAAATAGTGTAAATAAGACTGAGCTTCAAAATCAGTTAAACATAATATGACTGAGTGTAAATCATAATTCAACACAGTGAGGAATAGTAATTAAATCCTCCAAGGGGTCTAAATAGGTCAGCACAAGGCCCCAAACATGGCTTACAGCCCAAATATAACAATAGTCTGAAAACGCGATTTTAACATATGCTTTAAAAGTAAATACGCAACTCAATAGTTGCCACGGGAAGGACCCAGTCCAAATCCCCAATCAGTGCACTCCACGCACTCGTCATCCAGCATGTGCGCCACTCCAAAAATAGTGATAAAATACGAAGTCTGGGGTTTCATACCCTCAGGACAAGATTTACGGTCATTACTTACCTCAAACCGGCCCAAATACTAATCCGCGATGCTCTTGCCTCTCGAATCGGCTCCCAAATGCTTCGAGTCTATCAAAATCAGATTAATATCATCAAAATATGCTATGGATACGAAACCCATCCAAAAATTATGCACAATTCCCGAAATTGGCCTAACCCGACCCTCGGGCCCACGTCTCGAAATTCTATAAAAATCGCATCACAAGAATTCTCATCCTTTCCCGAGTCTATACATATAAATGCATCAAAATCCGACCATAAGTGCCCCTTCAATTACTCAATCAAAGTCTCCAATTATCCAAGCCCTAACCCCCAATTTACACACTGATTTTTACCTTAATTTCACCATATTTCGGTCCAAAAATCACATAGAAACACTCCGAGCCCCTCGGGGTCTCAACCAAAAGTACCAACAAGTCATAAATGATCACCCAGACTTAGTCGAACCCTCGAAACACCCAAAAAGACATCGAAACACCAATTCAACTCATTATTCAAGCCTAAGAATCCTAAAACTTCCGAAAATCATCTACGCTTTTGAACCTAGCCAAAACACGTCCGATTATCCTGAAAATTTGCACACATGTCCAAAATGAAACTACGAACTTGTTCCAACTTCCCGAATTCCATTCCGACCCCTGTAGCCTATTTTCCACTACCGACCGGAAATCACCAAAAACTAACTTTTGCCAATTGAAGCCTAATTTGACATCGGCCATCAAAACCACATTCCGAACACACTCCTAAGTCCCAAATCACCTAACGATGCTATCCAAGCCATAAAATCTACATTCCGAGGTCGTTTACCAATAAGTCAACTCTCAGTTGACTTTTTCAACTATTAGGCCAATTTAAGAGACTAAGTGTCTCAAGTCTCACCACAACCACTCCGAGCCCGAGCCAACGAACCCAATAAAACACCCAAGAGCTGAACCACAAAAAATGAAACAGAATAGGGGAAACGTGGCTAAACTCTTGGAATGACCGACCGGGACGTTACATGTTTACACTTATTTAAGATGTTCTTATTGTTAGTAGACATGTTTAACGGGTATTTCAGATATGATTACTATTACCAAAATTGGATTACGTGATCTGATAAGAATTGAAATGCCCTATACTATTTTGAAAATGTGTTCGTATGAATATCTACTATTACAAAGAAAAGTATAAATAGGAGGAGACTTTGAAGGATCTCATAGATAACGGCGGGTTCGTTAGACCTGGCGCACCTTGTATTAACAAGATTACGGATTACAGTTATAGCCCTCTCTAGTGGGAAGGTAGAACTAGCATATAATTATAGTTTTTCCTCGAGTAGGGACCTAAAGTTATATTTGACTCCTTTTATGAAAGGGTCCACACAGTGATACAGAATACATGATCCTTTATTGGAAACCTCTCAAACATAATGATTTGTTATGACATAGTGTGTATCGATTTTATTACCGATTTATTAAATTTATTTCTATAACAGGAAACACATCAATAGACTAATTATATTTATCATTTTTGAAAGGGCATTCTTATAACATTTTATGTTGATATACTATCATTTTTCTGACTTGTCCCCAATTAAAAATGATTGTTGTTAAGTGTTATTACTCACTGAGCTAGCGACTCACTCCCCGCTATTTTTTTTACGGAGACATCAGTCGACGCTAGCAATGATTTCATTAATTAGAGTACACGGGTTGATCGTTCCTGGTGAGCCACGCACTTGTTCGCGTGGGCGAAGAGTTTATTCGTTTGTTATTTTTTTTTCTCTAGAACTCTTAGAATCTCTCTATAGTCATTTTTTGTTTATTAGTGTCATGAGTATTCCGTTAGTAATTTAGAACTATGACTAGTATTAGACCTCCTTATCGTATTTTGGAGAAAAATTTAGTATTATTGTGTTCCAATTGATGGCTAATTAGTGGTGGATAGTTGTTTTATAAGTAGATGAGGATTATGTGATACTTTGATTGATATAGGTTGGTTCTGCTGTAGATTTCTTAGACAGGGTAAATTTTTGGATAGTCTTAAAACATAGGGAACTATGTCCGATTTTCTGCAAAATACAGACAAGGCTTACTTGGGGGCACTTGCTCCTAAGCGCCGGTCATGATCCTAAATTAGGTCGTGAAAACCCAGTACTTTACTCAACCGAGTACCAACGTAACATATCTTTCTTATTGTACTATCATGGGTAAATGGGCCAAAAGAGTCATTATGAGATAACCAGAATAAAACATAAGGGAATGCTAGACATAGGACGATATAACATGATATAGAAACTTATACATGTGACATAGGGGTATATAAGGCCGACAGGATCATTTGTAAGCTCAAAAAATAGACCGACAAGGATATTGAAGTATCTGTATACCTGAAATTTGTCTACCAACCTTTATGAGTACATAAAAATCATAAAGGTCGGGGCAGGGCCCCGCCATACCAATCAATACATGTCTAAATCATACTGACAATATAGGCAACTCCGAAGAAAGGGGAGTGCACCAACACCTTTTTTTGTCCTGATAGCCGACTAGGAGGACTCTTAACCTGACTATCAGGACCTGCAGGCATGAAACGCAGCGCTCAGGCAAAAGGGACGTCAGTACGAATAAAGTACTGAGTATGTAAGGAAGAAAAGCCTAAATTAGAACAGTAATGTAAAGAGAGATATAAGAGATACAACATGTAGCATTTGAGTGCGTCTGAGAGATATTGAAATGAAATTAATGATACATATATATATACATAATCTTTTAAAAACATATGCCTCTCTAGGCATCATCATCATCATATCGTACGCAACCTCGAAGAGGACTCGGTAAAAATGTACCTGGCCATCATAAGGCTCGGTAGAATCGTACCCAGCCACGTGGAGCTCTGCAAAAACTCAATTGATCAATAGTTGCATAATAGGTGCCGTACTCGGCCAACTATAGCACGACTCGATAGAATAAAATAGATACATATATATAATGCATGTTGGACTCATGGAATCACATTCTCAACCTTCCGTAGTGACGTAAGGTCATTGCACCTTCTATTAACATTATCGACATCATACCATCAATATGAAATACATTAGAATTCAAGGATCATATATACTTTTAGAATAACTTTATAAGCAAAGAACAACATGGAAAACCTTAGTTGTTAAGAGTAGATTCGTTATGAAATAGCATAATCGTTTCACTTTAGATCATGCCAAAATAAAGAATGAAGTGCCTTAACATACCATAACTCCATTGAGTCCTTAATACCTTCCAATAAATTCTTCAAACAACTCAACTCAATCTACCACAACAGAAGGAGATTCAAAATCAGTGTTGAGTAAAGACTAAGTGCACAACTTAAACTAGTAGCTCGTTTATGTAAATTTAGGCAGCATCTCTCGTGTAACAAGAGTCTCCCCCAATATCATATACCAACAACAATGACAATAGAAATCCTGAAATACATAATTATAAATAACAAGATACCATAAAACAACGAGTCACAACTACTTCACGCTTAGCTCCAATTGGAATTCGTATACCCCATATCACCCCTTATAGACTTCTTACTTTACCTTAATCGTATCATTAACATGATAATGAATTCATTCATCAATGATTCAAGCCTTATACCATATATTTATAACAACGAAAATAATCCACAACTCCAATTATCCTCAATTAGCAACTTTATTCACTAGTTCACGTCTAGTCCATCCATTTACTTAATCAGTGTCAAGATAACCTTAAGAAAAAGAAAGAACAAAATATAATTACCTTCTACGGTGGATTCAAGTCGAAATCCATGTTATATTTAGCTTACAGCAGCCAACACACCCTAATCACTTCATACCCAAAACGACAACTATAGTAGTGTCGAACACCCTGAAAATGTTACAAGGAATGACTAATCCACCATTTATCCATTATGTTGTGTTACTACATACCATTTATCCTCCAAAAATCCATTAAACAATAACATAATAGACATCCCAAAAGTCACACGAAACAACCCACAAAATAGTCCATTACAAGTCGAATAATTCGAACGCACGGCTTCCGATCACTGCACCGGGAGTTCTAACTATTAGGAAATAAATTTTTCAACCTTCCTTAATATTTAAAAGCTTAATTACAGAAATAAGGCATTTTCTTAACTATTAAATACCTTCCAAAACTCAACTACAATGAAAAGAGAGGCAATATAGTGATACTTACGTGGTAGAGATCGTTTTAATGTTATCGCTACTAGATTTCGTGCCCCAGATTATAATCTTGTTGGAAACCCTGGTGGAGATCTTGAGATTAATGTTAGGGGTACCTATTTGGTCGTTTTTTATGGAAAATTGAAGAAATAAACGAGATAAGGATATAAATATCCATTTTTTATAAAAGTAAAAAAGGTGCTACCTGGCACCATATCATTTTCCCTTCTTCAGATGCTTATATCATTTTAATATGGATGTCATATGAATGAAAAATTAAGAGCGTTGGAAACTAGATTCCAAGGCCTTCAATTTGGTATATAACATGTCCCAAAAGACCTCATATAACACACGAAATGTATTGCTCAAAGAGCTTTAGTACCACACCTGCTTGTCACCTATGTAGTCCGTAACTGAAAATATCTCTCAACTCCAAATATCATATCAATGAAATATTTAATGAGTTATAAACTATATTCATATATCTTCAATTTGATATGTAGATCATCCCGTAACTCCAAGTATATTGGGAGAAAAGCTCTGGTACATTTGACCTAATTTTCAGCACATTTATGAATGCAACTTCTGATGACCTTTGAGAACTTCTGTTCTACAACTCGCTTGACTTCAAAATGTAGCACACGACTATCATAAGCCTAAAATAATTCATAACATAAACACTTTATCAAGTTAAGAACCTTAGTATCACCCCAAAAGTACATGTTTCTTTTATTATTTTAGCTTCTAAGCCTTTCAACCCTCTTGGTACTTGTTATCCACGATCTTAAAGATTTGTAACCTCCAAGATAACATGATTAACTTACTTTATGTAGTTTCAAAGACGATCTAATTTCTAATCTTGCATGTATTGACTTACCAATACTCTCATGTACGAAGATAAAGGGTGTAACAGTACTCATACTACACTTTTGCACCTTGCGTGTAGATTTTAGAGCTGATGTTGCTATGAGTGGCGGGAGCTGGCATTGAAGATGTAACTATGATCTGGTTATAACTACCTTTCGTTCATGGTAGCTTTAGATTTATAAATCAATTTATATACGTGTCGAACATATGATGTATTTATTTCATACCAGCTTTTTAAACTTTAAGTCTTATAAGCTCATGATTTGTACAAATAGTCCTTGGGGAATTGTAAAAAAATTAGTTATTCCATTTTTGACTCTTATCATTATCATTATATTGTGATTTATTATTACTTGGCTTACATAGCGGGTTCGGTTAGGTTCCATCAAGACTAGTTGAATTTTGGGTCGTGGAAAATTGGTATCAGAGCTCTAGGTTCATAGGTTCTACCAGTCATGAACAAGTGTCTAGTATAATCTTGCGGATCGGTATGATGACGTCCATACCTATCCTTGACAATCACGAGGATTAATGCGATCTTAGAAGATGATTTGAGGTATTATATGGTTTGTGTTACATATGCTTAAGAAGGATTTAGTTGAATCTCAGCTTGGTATTATTGCAGTAATAGGGTGTGGACATTATGAGTTATCGAGTATTTTGATCTTTGGCTTTGAGCCAAGTGGGGGAGTCTATTATCAACGATTGATGTCATGGTTACGTGTTGTATTAGTTTCTTTCTAAGGCATACTTGTGGATCAGTTATGGCTTGCAGAGGCTGGTTGTGTTAAGGTGGGGTTACTTCCTTAGGTTTTGTCGTGCTAATGGGACCCAGGTCATTCGGTCCGTTTAGGTGGTGAGATTTTTTTTAGTAGAGTGGATAACTCTCGAGAAGGTTCTCGTGGATTAAAGATTTATATGTAGCAATTGAGAATTTTGCAGATTTGTATATGGCTAGAATCTGAGATTTACATTTGATGGTGTCGAGACTAGAGGTATTTCTAGATCATTATGGATTATACATTTAAGTATCGGGAAGGTGAAGGAAACAACATTCTCTTCAGAGTGGGTGTCCCGGTTGTGGTACTTTTGGGGTGCTTAAGAGGAAATACAATGACTTATGGGCCTTAGGGTGGTGTGTTTTTATGATATGGTCTCTTGTGGTGAGTTTTGGTCGATGATCGTGGTATTATAGCGAGGAGAAGTATCAACTTGAAGGTCATTCAGAAGAAACTCGGAGGAGATAGGACAACTTGATAGTAGGTTGGATCACTATAGTAATGGTATGCTCGATTCTTCTGGTTCTTATGATGAGGTGAGGCTTTACGAGTGTGTAGTTGAAATACTCTTGGATTTGGCGACCTGTATGGCTTGGTTGAGTTAGTGGGATTTAGTTATGATAGATTGGTTATGTTCAAAGGAATTTCAAAGTGTTCTCGATGATTACTACCATAGTTTGAGACGGATATTCCTTACTGGTGTGAGGAGCATGTTGAGTATTGTAATTTTCTACTAGATGGGATCATGTGAAAAGTTCCTGGCTAATTGAGTAGCTTGTGACTCAGAGTTGATTATGAGATTCTCGTACTTTTCATATGAAGGCATGATAGATGTGGTGTGCTGTTTGGGATTGAGATTTGCATGTGCAAGGTCACGGGTCAGTTTTGAAGGAATGGTCATCAATTCTTAGGCAACATGGACAGTTTCAGATGACTAGATGAATGTTACTACTACTTGGTATATGCCGAGGAGAGTGTACATGCACAAGGCACACTGAGTTTTGACTTGCAGATGCTACATTGGTATTGCGGTACTCACCTGGTTAATGACTGCTGATATTCAGATTTTTTCTTTGTGGCACGAAAGAATTATAGAAGTATTTCTCGTGGGGAAGATTATGAGAGATGTGTTAGTCGTTCGAGTGGTGAAGTTGGGATCATCTTTGGTTATTAATGTGTTCTATGGTCTCACGAACCCAAATATGAAGCCGGCCGTGATGGCGCCTATCATGATACTAGGCTAGCCAATCCACCGGGAAAACAACATAAGGACTTTCCCTTAAATACGAAACTATTCGATATTCCACAAAATTCTTCCGGTTAAGCAGTTTAAAGCAACAAAACGAAGAAAATAGTTTATACACTGCCCCAAAACCTGGAGTCAACTATCATAAGCATCTACAAAAAATATCACGTACTACTATTTTCTTACTACAACCAGTTCTAGGAAATGATATCAAATAATAGGATAAGAAGGGGAAGAGGACATGCTGCGGACGCGAAACAGCTACCTCAAAATCCCGAACAAAACTCCAAGAGAATGTGAAAACAGCTAGCGCTCATATCCAACACCTGAATCTGCACACAAGGTGCAGGGAGTAATGTGAGTACGCCAACTCAGCAGTAATGAAAGTAAATAACGTCTAAGGCAACGAAACACGTAAAAGCAGTCATAAAATACACAAAGAATGAACTCCTTCTTTCAGAAAACACAAATATGATGCCTTACAACATTTAAAAATCAATCTCAGTAGAATATCATTTGAAATGTACCCTCTCACGAATTCTATAGAAATCAACGTAATTTAATATACAAATGATAGAAATCATATATAGCCTCTCGGGCAAAAATATATTTCATAAATTTCCCCTTGGGCATAACATCCCTCAGAATCAGTCACTCAGCATGCCTCACTATCACTCTGTATCAGCCCCTTGGGCAACCTCACAGTCACTCATGCCTCCCAATCACTCATCACTCGGCACTCGGCACTCGGCACTCGCACTCAGTAGGTAGCTGCGCTCAGTGGGTGTGTGTACAGACTCCAGAGGGGCTCCTACAACCCAAGCACTAATATCAAGCCATCTCGTGGCGTAATCATTCAGGATCTCGGCTTCTCACATATCATAAACATTGTAACATGCTACGTTTCGACCCAAAATATCAATTTATATCTCAAAATAGTGTAAATAAGACTGAGTTTCGAAATCAGTTATACATAATATGGCTGAGTGTAAATCATAAGTCAACACAGTGAGGAATATTAGTAAAAGCCCCCAAGGGGGTCCAATTACATGGCACGAGGCCCAAATGCGGCATTCCGCCGAAAACATAGTAATAATCTTTAAAAAATGAAATATCATATGATTTAGAATCAAATACGCAACTCAATAGTTGCCACGTGATGGACCAAGTCAAAATCCTCTATCAGTGCATGCCACACACTCATCATCCAGCATGTGCGCCACTCCAAGATAGTGAGAAAATACGATATCCCAGGGTTTCATACCCTCTGGACAAGATTTACAGTCATTACTTAACTAAAACCGGCCCAATTACTAATCTGCAATGCTCTTGGCTCTCGAATCGGCTCCCGATTTCTCCGAATATAACCAAATCCAGATTAATATCATCAATATACGCTAAAGGAACAAATCCCACTCGAAAATTATCAAATTTAACCAAAATTCCCAAAATTGGCCAAACCCGACCCCCGGGCCCACATCTCTGAAATCTATAAAAATCACATCACAAGAATCCTCATCCTTTCCCGAGTCTATACATATAAAATGCATCGAAATCCAACCACAAATGACCACTCAATTGCTCAATTTTAAGTCTCAAATTCCCAAACCCTAAACCCCAACTTGTACCATTAAAGTCAACTAATTCCATGTTTAATCCGTCAAATATCAACATAGAATCGGTTTTAGGTCCAAGAAACTTACCTCCACAGAAATCCCTGGAAATCCCTCTTCAATTTGCTCCCAAAAGCCTCAGCCCGTATGAAAATATGATGAAAATGCCTAAAATTCTCCAAGGCAAGTATTTATATCCTCTGCACAACGAAAACCGCATCTGCGGCCTTTTCCTCGTACCCGCGGCTAGGTGTGCACCTGCGAATTCCCACTTAACAGACCAGTTCCGCACCTGTGCTCCACTTACCGCATTTGCATAATCTTAGGTGCGGCCAAAAATTGCACTTGTGCGGTTCCTTCCCAGCTCCCCCATTTTCGCACATGCGATAGCCAACCCGCACTTGCGGCCACCCGTCCGCATATGCGGGACCACTGAACAACAAACACCAGCAAACTCTAATGCCAAAAATCTCATCCGTCAACCATCCGAACTCATCCTGAGGCCCTCGGGACCTCAACCAATGGCACCCCTAAGTCCTATATGATCACCCGAACTTAGTAGAACCCTCGGAACACCCAAAACCACATCAAAATGCAAAATAAATCCATAACTCGAGCCTAAGGATTTCTAACTTTCGAAATTTTCCAACGATGCCGAAACCAACTAAAACACGCCTGAATGACCTAAATATTTGCACACACATCCAAAATGACACTACGAACCAGTACCAACTTCCAAAATTCCATTCCGACCCCGATAGTTAATTTTCCACTGCCGACTGAAAATTGCCAAAAACTAAATTTCGCCAATTCAAGCCTAATTCTACTCCGGACCTCCGAATGACATTATGAGCACACTCCTAAGTCCCAAATAACCTAACGAAGCTATCCGATCCACCAAACCCTCATTACAAGATCGTTTACCTAATAGTCAACCTCCGAATGACTTTTCTAACCATAAGGTCAACTTAAGAGACTAAGTGTCTCATCTCTCACCACGACCACTCTGAACCCGAACCAACACTCAACACGACAAAATTAGGCTAAAAAACACACAATAAAATAGAAACAGGGGAAACTGGGCTAAATCTTACGAAACGATCGGATGGGTCGTTACATTCTCCCCCTCTTAAACAACAGTTCGCCCTCGAACGGGTCTAGAAACATACCTGGAGTCTCAAATAAGTGAGGGTATCTGCTCCGCATCTCCCGCTCGGTCTCCTAGGTGGCCTCCTCCAGCGGTTGCCCCCTCCACTCTACTTTCACTGAAACTACATCGTTAGACCTCAACCTTCTGACCTGACGACCCAAAATAGCCATCGGCTCTACCTCATATGACATATCACCCTCAAGATGAATCGTGCTGAAGTCAAAAACATGAGACGGGTCACCAACATAATTCTGAAGCATGGAAACATGAAATACCGGATGAACACTCGATAAGCTAGGTGGCAAAACAAGTCTATAAGCCACCTCTCCAACCCTCTGAAGCACCTCAAAAGGCCCAATGAACCGGGGACTCAACTTGCCCCTCTTCCCGAACCGCATTACCCTCTTCATGGGTGACACCTTCAGTAGCACCTTCTCCCCAACCATCAAAAACACATCTCGGACCTTCCGATCCGCATAACTCTTCTGCCTACACTGCAATGTGCGAAGCCGCTCTTGAATCAATTTCACCTTATCCAACGCATCCTGCAACAAGTCTGTGCCCAATAGCCTAGACTTACCCGGCTCAAACCAACCAACCGAAGATCTACACCTCCTACCATATAAAGCCTCATACGGAGCCATCTGGATACTCGACTGATAACTGTTATTATATGCAAACTCCACGAGTGGCAGAAATTGGTCCCATGAACCCCCGAAATCAATGACACACGCACGCAACTTGTCCTCCAGAATCTGAATAGTGCCCTCTGACTGTCCCTCTGTCTCATGATGAAATTTTGTGCTCAACTCGACCTGAGTACCTAACTCCCTCTGCACGGCCCTCCAAAACTGAGATGTGAACTGGGTACCTCTTTCAGAAATGATAGAAACTGGGACACCATGCAACCGGACAATCTCCCTGATATAAATCTCAGCTAACCGCTCCGAAGAATAAGTAGTACCAACAGCATTGAAGTGCGCGGACTTGGTCAGCCGATCCACAATAATCCATATAGCATCGAACTTCCTCGAAGTCCGTGGGAGCCCAACTACAAAGTCCATGGTGATCCGCTCCTACTTCCACTCTGGAATATCCAACCTCTGATGCAACCCACCTGGCCTCTGGTGCTAATACTTGACCTGCTGGCAGTTGAGGCACTGAGCTACAAACTTCACAATATCCTTCCTCATCCGCCTCCACCAGTAATGCTGTCTCAGATCCTGATACATCTTTGAGGCACCCGGATGGATGGAATACTGCGAGTTGTGGGCCTCTGCTAGAATCAACTCTCGAATCACATCCACATTAGGCATGCATATCCGACCCTGCATCCGCATGACCCCATCATTGCCAATAACTACATCCCTGGCATCGCCTCGGCGAACCCTATCCTGAAGAACAAGCAAGTATGGGTCATCATACTGGCGCTCTCTGATCCGGTCATAAAAAGAAGACCTGGAGGCTACACAAGCCAATACCCGGCAGGGATCTGATAAATCCAATCTCACCAACTGACCCACTAAGTCCTGAACCTCAAGTGCTAAGGGTCTCTCGGCTGCTGGAAGATATGCTAGACTCCCCAAAATCTCTACTCTGCGGCTTAAGGCATCAGCCACTACATTGGCCTTCCATGGATGGTATAGGATAGTGATATCATAGTCCTTGAGAAGCTCCAACCATCTCCACTGACGCAAATTCAGATCCTTCTGCTTAAAAAGATGCTGCAGACTACGGTGATCAGTGAAAACCTCATAATGCACCCCATTAAAATAATGGCGCAAAATATTCAAGGCGTGAACAATGGCTGCTAGCTCGAGATCATGCACTGGGTAATTCTTCTCATGAGTCTTCAACTGGTGCGAGGCGTAGGCAATCACCCTACCCTCCTACATCAAAACACAACTGATTCCTATCCTTGAGACATCACAATATACGGTATAAGAACCTGAAGCTGATGGCAATACTAACACTGGAGATGAGGTCAATACAGCCTTGAGCTTCTAAAAGCTCTCCTCACACTCGTCCGGCCACCTGAACGGAGAACCCTTCTGGGTATATTCGGTCAAGGGCAAAGCGATAGAAGAAAATCCCTCCACAAAGCGACGGTAATACCCCCCCNCCAAACCAAGGAAGCTCCTAATCTCTGTAGCTGAGGACGGTCTGGGCCAACTCTGCACCGCCTCTAACTTCTTCGAATCAACCTGAATACCTTCACTGGACACCACGTGCCCCAAGAAATCTACTGGGCCAAGCCAAAACTCACACTTGGAGAACTTTGTATAAAGCTTCTCCTCCCTCAATCTCTGTAAAACCACTCTCAAATGTTGAGCGTGCTTCTCCTGGCTACGCGAGTACACCAGCATGTCATCAATGAACACAATAACAAAGGAATCCAGATATGGCCGAAACACGTTATTCATCAAATGCATGAACGATGGTGGGGCATTGGTTAGCCCAAAAGACATCACCATAAACTCATAGTGACCATAACGAGTCCTGAAAGTTGGCTTGGGAATATCATAATCCCGAATCTTCAGCTGATGATACCCGTATCTCAAGTCAATCTTAGAGAACACCCTGGCTCCCTAAAGATGGTCAAGCAAATCATCAATACTAGGAAAATGATACTTATTCTTGATTGTAACCTTGTTCAACTGCCTGTAGTCAATACACATTCTCATGGAACCATCCTTCTTCTCCACAAACAACACTGGTGCATCCCAAGGTGAACACTAGGCCGAATGATCCCCTTATCTAGGAGTTACTAAAGCTTCTCTTTCAATTCCTTCAACTACGCTGGTGCTATACGATAAGGTGTAATGGAAATAGGCAGAGTGCCTGGCACCAGATCAATACCGAAATCAATATCCTTGCCAGGCAAGAAACACGTCCGGAAAGTCACGGACCATAGGGACAGAATCAATAGTGTGAACCTCAACACTGACATCCCTCACAAGAGCCAAATACGATAAACACCCCTTATCTACCATACCCTGGGCCTTCAGGTAGGAAATCACCCTACTAGGAACATACTCAATAGAATCTCTCCACTCAACCCTCGAAAATCCTGGCATAGCTAAGGTTACGGTCTTAGCGTGACAATCAAGAACAGCATGACACGGAGATAGCCAATCCATGCCCAATATCACATCAAAATCAACCATGCTAAGCAACAACAGTTTCACTCGGGTCTCCAGACCCCCAATAGATATCACACATGACCGATGCACACGGTCCACAAAAATAGTATCGCCCAACAGAGTTGACACATGAACCGATGCAACTACAGACTCACGGGGCATATCCAGAAAATGGGAAAAATATGATGAAACATAGGAATACGTAGAACCGGGGTCAAATAAGGCCAAAGCATCTTGGTGACAGACTGAGACAATACCTGTCATCACTGCATCTGAGCCATAGCATCTGGCCTGGCTGGAAGTGCATAAATACGAGCCTGACCTCCACCTGTACAACTTTCCCCTCTAGGGCGTCCCCTAGCAGCCTGACCCACACCCCTAGTTTTCTGGGCGGGTGGTGAAGTAACTGGAGCCGAAGGCGAGGGCAGAACCCTCTGCTGAGAAGACCCACCAAGGCGATGAGGGCACTGCCTCCAAACCTGTCCAAACTCTCCACACTCGAAGAAACTCCCTGGAGCTGGAGACGGGGACTAAAAGAAACCTCTGGCACCAGAATGGCCACTAGAAAAACCATGCATAGAGGAACCTTGAACTGATGGTGCTCGAGTTGCACTCTAAGCTGGAAGGGCACTGAATGAAGAATGGCCCGACTGAGAACTGCAGGGTGATACGCTCAAATTACACCTTAAAATAGTATAAGCGATTGATTATCAAATATAATAACCCAACTAGGTTGGGGTCGAACCCCACAGAGAATAATATGTAGGCGATTAGGAATGTAAGAGAATTATCACTTATCGCGCAATGCCAAACACTTAGATTTTGGTTGTAAAAATATTTATATCTGAATGCAAAAGTATAAACTAACCTAGAAAGCAAGTAAAATGACCAATGGCTACAAGTATGCATGCATCGGTAATTACACTCCAGTAACGATCCAATGTATTTCACGATTTTATAAATACGAGTGAGTTTATATTAATTAGCCACGGATAATAAGTCTTAATTAGATTTTCTCAAAGACTGACAAGACTCCCTAATTGAATTATCCTAACCCAATAAGAGATTAAGCACACCCGGATATGGCTATAAGTACTTCAATCCTATTCCTAGATAGAATCTATAAAATGAGGGTTAAAACCTCAAGTTCTTGTTAATTAATCTTTCCCAACCCCAAATTATCTTTTCCAAAATTAATTCGGAGTTAATGGGCGAGTCCTAGGGTTAGCTAATCCCTTTGGAAACATTGAAGAACAGGAATACCTAAAGAAATATTAACTCACTTTATAAAAGATGAAAATCATTCAATACATAAGCACAACAAGGTATTTAATCCACACTTTACACATGAATATTTCCATGAACAAGAATTAGTGTTGAAAATAAATACTACACAATTAAATATTCAATACAAAGCTAAGAAATGAAGAAATAAACATAAATGGGTAAGAAATGCTTAACCACAAGCTTGAAATCTTCAAAACCCAAGTGTGTGTGCAAACCCTAGCTTCCAAAAATGTTATCTCTGGTCTTTAACACTCAAAAATATGATAAAATAATGCCAAAGATACTGAAAATGTCTGCTAGGTCGCGTATTAAAATGGTTTGGGGTCGAAATCATGAAATGTCAAAACTGCCCAGATTTCGCCCAGATCTAATGCATCACGATCGTGTGACAACAATCGTGATCGCGTAGAGTAGTGTTCCAGACATCTGTGATCGCAGCCAAGAGTTTGCGTTCGCGTAGAACATCCCAGGGGCAGTGACCAGTTTCTTTATCTCGTTCGCAGCAAAAGCTTTGCGATCGTGACTCTCATTTTTATAGACTTCTGCGATCACGATCCAATCTTTGCGATCGCGAAGAGTATCACACATCAGTCATTTTTCATCATTTTTACACATTTTGACTTGATTTCTTCCGTTTCTTCTCCAAATCATATTATACCTGAAATATGCTAATTAACCTCTGAAAAAGCTTTAGTTTGTCATCGAAGTCATGCAAAAGCCTAAGTATTAAGAGGAGATAAGTTGGTAAAATACCACCTTATCAAACACCCAAAATAAACTATTGCTTGTCCTGAATAAATTCAAAACTAAGAATAAAGTCATCACTCAATCTCAATGGCATACCACATATCATTCCAAGTCAAAAAGGTCAATTTGAGCACAATCTAGTTACTTTGGTTAGTACCAACAATTAATTCAAGGCATATGAATCACTAACTTTTTGCACATTTTATGTCACTTTCAAAAGCTCAAACACCACATCTACCAAAGTATCAACCAAGTCATGACACTAAAGATTCAAAATTTTCCTCTCTATCACAATTGTTTTCCCTCTCTCATTCCTCCCAATTGAAAATGGGATTAAATTTACAACTCGAGTTTCATGCCCTGAAGATGCACCACTATAGGCTGGGCGGACTGGCTGAGGAGGCCTGAATGAACAGCCTCTACCATGATGAAACTGTCCTCTGGAAGGAGCACCGCTGAAACTACCAGATCCATGAGGCCTCTTGGCCTCTCTCTCCTCTCGCTCCTGGCAGCGTACTGACTCAATATCTCTAGCTGCATCAACAACCTGCTCGAAAGTAGCACCTAAAAATCTTTCTCTGGTCATCAGAATACAGAGCTGATAAGTGAGGCCATCCATGAACCTCCTAATCCTCTCTCTCTCTCTCAGTAGGAACCAACTCTGTGGCATGACGGGCTAGCTCTGAAAACCTCGTCTCATACTGCATCACTATCAACTCACCCTGGCGCAGCTGCTCAAACTGCCTACACAGCTCCTCTCTGTGAGACTGGGGAACATACTTCTCTAAGAATAGAGTAGAGAACTGCTTCCAAGTAAGGGGTGCTACACCAACAGGCCTACGCCTCTCATAAGACTCCCACCAAGTAAAAGCAGCCCTTGAGAACTGGAAGGTATTAAATGAGACCCCACTGGTCTCCAGTATCCCTATAGTGCGAAGCATCCTCTGACAAATGTCCAAGAAACCCTGGGCATCCTCACCCTCAACACCACTGAATGTCGGAGGCTGAAGTCTACTGAATCTCTCCAACCTGCGCTGCTCATCATCTAGCATGATTGGAATCACAAAATCCTAAGTTAGGGCAACTGGCTGGGCTGGAACTTCCACCGGGGTCTGAAGCCCCTGAATAACCTGCTCAGGTGTACAGGCAGCTCGAGTCAGAATGCCTCCCCCGACCTGAGAAGTAGCAGTAGTAGAAGAAGAAACAGCGACTGCCTGTGCAAGACTGGTGCATATAGTCAAAATTTGAGCCAGAGTCTCTTGAAGCCCTGGAATCACAATAGGCATTGTCGGTGTCTGCACGGGTCCCACTGGAGCATCTACGGTGGGGACGTCATTTTGAACATTAGGTGGATCCACGGGTACTGCCCCGGCTGCTGTGCGGGCTGCACCCTCCCTCTACCATGGCCTCGACTGCGGCCTCGACTTATCGCTGGTCTAGCTGGTGTACAGTCACCCTGATCGATAGCACGAGTCCTCACCATCTGTGAGAGAACGAAAAACAATAGAAGTTTAGTTTCGGGAATCAATAGAATCGCACGACAGAATTCAAGAATGTGAGACTTTTACTAAGGGTTCTGCAACCTCTCGAAGATAAGTACAGACGTCTCTGTACCGATCCGCAAGATTCTACTAAACCTGCTCATGACCGATGAGTCCTATGTAACATAGGGCTCTGATATCAACTTGTCATGACCCCAAATACAAAGACGGCCGTGATAGCTCGTATCATGATACTGGCTAGGCAATCCACCAAGAAAACAACATAAGGACTTTCCCTTAAATTCTAAACTATCCGATATTCCACAAAATTCTTACGGTTAAGCAGTTTAAAGCAACAAAACGAATAAAATAGTTTATACACTACCCCAAAACCTAGAGTCAACCGTCATGAGCATCTACAAACAATACCACGTACTACTATTTCCTTACTACAGCCAGTTCTAGGAATTGATATCAAATAATAGGACAAGAAGGGAAAGCGGGCATGATGCAGACACCAAACAGCTACCTCAAAATCCCGAACAGAACTCCAAGAGAATGTGAAAATAGCTAGCGCTTAGACCCAGCACCTGAATCTGCATACAAGGTTCAAGGAGTAATGTTAGTATGCCAACTCAGTAGTAATGAAAGTAAATAATGTCTAAGGCAACGAAACACGTAAAAGCAGTCATAAAATACACAGAGAATGAACTCCTTCTTTCAGAAAACATAAATACAATGCCTTACAACATTTAAAAATCAATCTCAGTAAAATATCATTCGAAATGTTCCTTCTCATAAATTCTATAGAAATCAAGGTAATTTAATATAGAAATCATAGATAGCCTCTCGGGCAAAAACATATTTCATAAATCGCTCCTCGGGCATAACATCCCTCAGAATCAGTCACTCAGCATGCCTCACCATCACTCTGTATCAGCCCATCGGGAAACCTCACAGTCACTCATGCCTCCCAATCACTCGTCACCCGGAACTCGGCACTCGCACTCAATTGGTACCTACGCTCACTGGGGTGTGCACAGACTCCGGAGGGGCTCCTACAACCCAAGCGCTAATATTAAGCCATATCTTGGCATAATCACTCAGGCTCTCGGCCTCTCACATATCATAAACAATGTAACATGATGCGGCGTGTAGCCCGATCCATAGCATCCTCACAACATAGGCCCTCAGCCACACTCATTCAGAAATCTCTCAAAAAGCCACTCGGGCCATCAGTAAAATGGGGTACTCGACCCAAAATATCAATTTATATCTCAAAATAGTGTAAATAAGACTGAGTTTCGAAACCAGTTATACATAATATGGCTGAGTGTAAATCATAAGTCAACATAGTGAGGAATAGCAGTAAAAGCCCCCAAGGGGGTCCAAATACATGGCACGGGCCCAAATGCGGCATTCCGCCAAAAACATAGTAATAATCATTAAAACATGAAATATCATATGATTTAGAATCAAATACGCAACTCAATAGTTTCCACGGGATGGACCAAGTCACAATCCCCTATCAGTGCACGCACACACTTGTCATCCATCATGTGCGCCACTCCAAAATAGTGAGAAAATACGAAGTCCGAGGTTTCATACCCTCATGACAATATTTACAGTCATTACTTACCTTAAACCAGCCCAAATACAAATCCGCGATGCTCTTGCCTCTCGAATCGGCTCCCGATTTCTCTAAATCTAACTAAACCCAGATTAATATCATCAGTATACGCTAAAGGAACAAAGCCCACTCGAAAATTATTAAATTTAACTAAAATTCCTGAAATTGGCCAAACCCGACCCTCGGGCCCACGTCTTGGAATTTGATAAAAATCACATAACAAGAATCCTCATCCTTTCCCGAGTCTATACATATAAAATGCATCAAAATCCAACCACAAATGACCCCTCAATTCCTCAATTTTAACTCTAGAATTCCCAAGCCCTAAACCCCCAATTTATACCATTAAATTCCACTAATTCCATGCTTAATCTGTGAAATCAACATAGAATCAAGTTTTAGGTCCAACAAACTTACCTCCATGGAAATCCTTTGAAATCCCTCTTCAGTTTGCTCCCAAAAGCCTCCGCCGGTATGAAAATATGATGAAGATGCCTAAAATTCGCGAAGGCATGTATTTATATCCTCTTCCCAGCGAAAACTGCATCCGCAGCCTTTTCCTCGCACCTGAGGACCCGCACATGCGGTCCCAGGTGCGCACCTGCGAATTCCCACTTAACAGACCACTTCCGCACCAGCGCTCCACTTACCGCATCTGCGGACTCGCAGGTGCGACCCAAACTTCTGCTTCTGTGGTTCCTTCCCATCTCCCTCATTTTCGCACCTGCGATGGCCATCCCACACCTCTAGCCGCCTGTTCGCATCTGCGGGATCACAGAACAGCAAACACCAGCAAACTCTAATGCCAAAAATCACATTCGTCAACCATCCGAACTCATCTTGAGGCCCTCGGGTCCTTAACCAATGGCACCCCCAAGTCCTATATGATCACCCAAACTTAGTCGAACCCTCGGAACACCAAAAACCACATCAAAACACCAAATAAATCCATAATTCGAGCCTAAGGATTTCTAACTTCCGAAATTCGCCAACGATGCCGAAACCAACCAAAACACGCCCGAATGACCTGAAAATTTGCACACACATAAAAAATGACACTAGGAAGCTGTCCCAACTTTCGGAATTCTATTCCGACCCCGATAGCTAATTTTCCATTGCCGACCAGAAATTGCCAAAAACTAAATTTGGCCCATTCAAGCCTAATTCTACTCCGGACCTCCGAATGACATTCCGAACACACTCCTGAGTCTCAAATCACCTAACAAAGCTATCAGAGCCACCAAACCCTCATTCTGAGATCGTTTACCTAATAGTCAACCACCGGTTGACTTTTCTAACCATAAGGCTAACTTAAGAGACAATGTGTCTCATATCTCACCACGTCCACTCCTAACCTGAACCAACCGACTCAACACGAAAAAATTACGATAAACAACACACAATAAAGCAGAAACATGGGAAACATGGCTAAAGGTTTACAAAATGACCGACCGGGTCGTTACATATGGATTTGGAGACTGGGAGTTCTTAGAAGCGGATTGTTTTAGGGTTGCGGACTGTAAAGATGTGGCCAAAGTTAGCTAGATGATAATACATGCTATGATTAGGTCATTTTGGAGTTTTGGAGGGCCATTTATCCATTTCTTGATGATCTGAGTTGATTTAGGGGCCCATTGTTAGGCCCAATGAGGATGTGTGTTCTACATTGGGTTGGATTTGTTGACTCATTATCGTTATTACTTAAAAGTGTGTCATTTAGTTAGAGTTGAGCTTGTTCGTGTTCTGATATGTTCTATGTGTTACTCTTCTATGACTCTTCTATGCTACAAGGAGTTGTGATTTGTTGGTTTTATGCACACCCGATAGGGTTCTATTTGTGCCCTGGTAGAATTCGAGCATAATGGTTATTGGGGTGTTGAATGGTTGATTGCGCCTTGGTTATGGTTTTTTGGGCTATAATACATTGTGTTATTCTCTTCTCCATGGTTATGTTCATGCACATTGTGTACTTGATTGTGTGTGGTTGTTGATTTTGAGCATTGTGGCTTGAGGTATTTCACATGGACCGGTGTTCAGATAAGGTCATGCATTCTAGCGGCGTTATGCTAGGATATGATCCTTTGTTCTTATTTCGTGTTTTATATTTCCTCTTGTGAGGTGGATTGACAGCATTGCGCTTCGTGCTAGTATTTGTTGAGCTGGCGAGATGGTTTCTTCATTTCCATTCTTCTTCCATCATTGAGTATAATTGGGTTACTGTTCCTTGGTGCACGGATTGCATGGTATATGGATCTAATTAGGATTTTTGTGACATGCCGGTCGAGTAGCTTGTACTTGATGAGGTTAGGTTGTTGGGCCTAAAACGAGTGCCTTCGAATTTGATTAACGTATATTTGAAAGAATTGTGTCACTAGTCGGCATAGATTTTGGCTATGGTTCTTATCGTGCAAGAGAGCTCCACAACATACTAATATGATGGGTAGGTGTGATTTTCTGTAAGTTTCTTTCATCATTGGCAGTGTACAAAGGTTCATAACAAGATTTTAGTTGATATGAGGTTTGTTACCGATGTCAGGTTGGTTATCGAACAGCTATTGCGGGTGGATGTTATTGCTATGAGTATTTGAGTTATGTGGTAAATCATGTGATTATGTCTTCAGATATGGTCATGGATTGAATGAGCTTGTTCAAAGTTATAAGGTGCATAGATGAAAGAATCAGGTCATAAAATAAGTTCCGCATGTTAGGGATTTATGTTTTAAGGTTAAATTAGGATCCTCTGTTAGGTGGTGTTGTCAGGCTTATATGGATTGGGTTGACGTGGTATCACCCCTCGGTATGTGCATGGTAAGGTTACACGGCAATCTGATGTCTTTGGAACGGCTCTTGGCACGTTCGAGGACAAACATATGTTTAAGTGGGGGAGAGTATAACGACCCAACCGGCTGTTTTGAGCATTTTCGTTCCGTTCAGCTATTTGAAGCCTTCAGCAGCTATCGTATGATGTATTGTGACTTGTGTGAATCATCGGTTTTGGTTTACATGTTATTCAGAATTATTTAGGAAGAATGATTCTCAACTAGGAAATTTTAAGTTTGAAGAGTTGACAACATTTGACACATTAGTATATGACATTGGATCGGAGTTTTGATGGTTCTGTTGGGTCTGGATGCTGATTTTGGACTTGGGCATATGCCCGGATTTGCATTTCGATATTTCTAGGAGGTATCGGCACTATTTGGTGAAAGTTGGAAATTTGAAGGTTTCCAATGTTCATAAGTTTGACTCGGAGTTGACTTTAATAATATCAGGTTCGGATTGTGGTTCCGAGAATTGAAACAGCCTTGTTATGTCATTTGGGAATTGTGTGCAATTGAGTTCATTCCGAGTCGATTTAATAAGGTTCGGCACGAGATTTGGAAGTTGAAAGATTCAAAGTTCATTAAGTTCGATTTGAGGTACAATTCGTGGTTTTGATGTTGTTATGCGTGATTTGAGGCCTCAAGTAAGTATGTGTTATGTTATGGGACTTGTTGGTTTTTTCGGATGGGGTTCCAAGAGGCTCGGGTGAGTTTCAAATAGGTTTGGCTTGTCTTACGCTCGTTTTTGATGGTTCGACGTCGTTTCTTCAAGCATAAGTGGTACTATTAAGCAGATGAGCTCCAATTTATGTTTTGATTGAATCATTAGATCCGTATTTTAATTTGGAACCGTAGCAACTGTAATCATCAAGTTTTGACATCGTATGAGTAATTTATGGTATGGGTTGCCCGATTTTTTTTAGATTAAATGAAAATGCCACTGAATTCATATTTAAAAATCTATACTATTTCCAAACATTGAAACCAACATATCTCTTTCACTATAAAATCAAATTGAGTGATTCGATAGTCTAACTTGACTGGAACTTCACAAGGAATCCATTGGAGGCATAAAAAGCGAGTTTCAGTATCATTTGGCACAAGAAATGAGGCAGAACAGCTGGGGAGAAATATTTAATATCGAGGGTTTGTTCATTTGGTCATATTTTGAGTTGGGGAGCTCGGATTTGGGCAATTTTGGAGGCGATTTTCACCACATGGATTGGGATAAGTATTATGTACTTGGTTTTGGTTAAATTTCATGAATCCATATTCATTTTTGGCATTTGATTGATGATCTCAAAGTGAAATTTGGGGGGGGAGGGGGGGAGGGGGTTGTCTATAATTTCATAAAGTTAATTTTTGAGTTTGAACATCGATTTGGAGTCCGATTTGGGCGAACTAGTATGGTTGGACTTGTAATTGAATGAGTTGTTGGATTTTTTGAGTTTCGTCGGGTTCCGAGGTGCGGGCCTAGGTTTGACTTTTTGGTTGACTTTGGGCTTTTGATTAAATATTCCACCTTGTCGATTGGGTTTATTCCCTTTGGAATTATTTGATGTTATTAAGTTTCATTAGGCTAGTTTTGTGTCGTTCGGAGGCCGGATAACGCGAGATGGAATTTCTAGAGTATTGTTTGACTTGCTCAGTATTGGATTTGGCTTGTTCGAAGTATGTAACACTTCTAAACATGTTACTGAGGGTATGAATCCTTGAATATACGTGTTACGTGTTTGATGTGGAGGTGACACACATGCTAGGTGACGGGCGTGTGGGCACGCACCATATATATTATGACACAGTTGATTCTGTGGTACTGTGTAGCTACCTAATCTTGTTTTTCTCCATGAAATTTCTACGTGTTAAAGTAATTGAGCTGTGATCCATGTTAGAAACCATGTCAGGCTATATGTTTATTCTGTTGGAACCCACTAAGGTCATATCTATTGTAGAGTTGTTTACTTAAATTGCAGTTACATACTCAGTCATATTCACTCATTCGCATATGATATTTCAGTCTCTGTTATCCTTTGTTGTCACATCATGTTATCATTGGTTGGGCTAATTGGCATGATATTTGTGAGATTGAGAGGCTAGAGAGATTAATGACCGAGTTAGGGCCTAAGAGCCGTGTTGTGAGAGATATTATGGATTGGATTGCACACCGTAGTAGGCCATATATATATATATATATATATATATATATATATATATATATATACACACACACACACATTATATGAATCGAGTTGCACGTTGCAGCAGGCTTTATAAGCTTTATTATTATTGATGGGATTGGGTTGTACGACACAACAAGCTTTATTGATTCATGATCGGATCGTACTGCATGCTGCAGCACACCATGTTGTCTTATACTGGCCCTTGGTAGGATCCTCCCTTCCGGAGTCTGACATACCAGTAGTGAGCATGTAGCATACAGTGTTAAATGACTGAGTGTGCTGAGTGATTGAGCGTGATGAGTGGGAGTGCGAGACACTGAGATTGAGTACTCCGAAAGTGTGAGTACATGAGTTCATCATTTTTATTCATTGCATTTGACATGCATATTTGACATAAAAGGCATAGAGATTCATTTCCTCATGCTACACGATTTTGTGACATTTCATGATTTCACATACACATTGACATGTAGGCATAGAGATGTACTTTCCTCTTGCTATCTGAGAATGAAATATCTTATCTGATGTTGAATCTTATTGAGAAATATCATCATTTTCTTATTTACTCATATTTGTGTGATTTCAGTGAAAGATTTTGATTTTACTATTATGCCATAAAAGCATGCCTATTTTTCCATAACGTTGAACAAGATGAGCATCATATCTTTGAGTTATTACTTGTGCTACTTTTATTATATTATTACGACTTGTTCTTGGATATTGGTGTTTGACTCTGACCGTTGTCCAAGCTCATCACCGCTTTCAACCTAAGGTTATGTTTGTTACGTATTGAGTGCATGGGGTCGGTTGTATTCATACTACACTTATGCACCTTGCGTGCAGATTTTAGAGCTGATGTTGCTATGAGTTGCGGGAGCTAGCATTGAAGATGTACCTTCGTTCTGGTTATAGCTGCCTTTTGTTCTTCGTAGCTTTAGATTTATAAATCTATTTATTTATGTTTCCAACAGATGATGTATTTATTTTATACCAGCTTTGTAAACTCTAAGTCTGATAAGCTCGTGATTTGTACTACTAGTCCTTGGGTAATTGTTCAAAATTTAGTTATTTTGGTTTATTGTTAATTGGCTTATCTATTGTGTTGGGTTAGGCGCCATCACGACTAGTTGAATTTTGGGTCGTGACAGAAGGTGGTTGTAGATGAACAAATTTGTTACACCCCATATTTTTGTACATGAGAGTACGTCGTAAGTCAATTGATGTAAGCTCTAAAATGAGATCATCCTTGAAAGTACATAAAGTAAGTTAATCATGTTAACTTGGAGGTTACAATTATTTAAGATCATGGATTGCAAGTACCAAGAGGGTTGGAAGGCTTAATAGCTAAACGAATTGAAGAAAATAAGTTTCGTCGAAAGTCGACAAGTTGGGAATGTTATAACATGTAATTTTGTGGTGAGACTAGGGTGTTTAACATGATAAGGAGGTTATGTTGTGAGTTATGTTGTGAGTTATGTTATTCGTATGATAGTCGTGTGTTATTTTATGAAGTCAAGTGAGTTGTGGAACAAAGTTCAATGAAAGTCATCACAAGATACATTCTAACGCATTAAACCGTTTGTCAATACGACATCGGAGTAGAGAGATATATGTGTTTTTGCGAAACTACGCAAGCTGCTAGGTGACTAGTAGGTTTGTCACCTACTTGTTTAAATGAGAGTCCAAAAATGGGCTAGTTCGAGTCGTCCAAAGAGGCCTTTTAAAGGCCTATTTACTTCATATATTAGATTGATAATAGGGCGTAATAACCAAACGTAATCTCTTCAAAAAACCTCCCCAAAATTTCCCACAAACCCTAATTGATTTTCTCTCCCTTTGAAGTTCTAATTGGAGGTAAAACCTAGAGTTTGAAGAACCAAGATAGGAGCTAAGTTATCCAACAAATAAGGTAATCTTACTCCTCTCTTTCATTCATTTTTTCTGCTAGAGATGTATGGAAATTTATTCTATTATTGTAAGAACTCACGGGATGGTGATAGGAAGCCGTGAGTTCGAGTTATTCACTTGTAGCGGACTGTTTTGTGGATTGTTTTGTGTTTCTGTTGGATTACGTGTTTTACTACTATTTTATGGATTTTTGGAGGAGGAATGATGTGGAGAAACACCATATAAATTCAGGGTGGTGGGCTGGTCGTTCGTCCTAACAATTTCGGGTTGTTTGACACTACTGTGATGGTTGTTTTGTGTATGAAGAGATTGGGGTGTGTTGGGCTGTTTTGTAGTATTTTGTGGTGTATATAAGGTTGGAAAATAATGTATACATGTTGATATTGTTGTTTTCTTATGTTTTTGGTGTTATCTTGAATTTTGAGGAAGTAAGGATTATAGGGAGATGCTGCCCGATTTAATATAAAATAAGCTTGTCGTTCACCGGATGATAGTTATACCTTTCATAACTTAATGATAATATTATTATTATTGTAGTAGATTAAGGTGCAAATAGGAGAGTTCAATTTGGTGATGGGAAATATTGTGATAAGGTTTGTTAAGGCTAAACCTTTCTTTATTCTGGCATGATCTCGTAACTACATGAGTTTGATAACGAGGCATAAAGAGAAGTTTGTATTCCTGAACTTATGTACATTATCCTAGTCTCATATGTTACATTATTCTCCCTATCGGGACTTCATATTCAGTTTAGTATTGTCTTCTTTGAGCCAATAGAGTAGAGAGTGTGTATGTATATATATATATATATATATATAGTATTTACACCACCAACGAGCTATAATCGGTGGGCATACCCCTATTGGGAAACCTCTAATCAGTTGGTAAGTTATATATCAAGCCTATTATGGCCGAGCGCCTATGAACGAGCCTACTACGACAGAGCAATTACACATACCGAGCCTTATAGGGCCGGACATCCATTTTACTAACTATATTGAGAGAGATGAGTTAGTATCAGCATGTAAGAATATCTTCAAATTATATTTGACTCCCAGATACTTTTAGTTATTATATTATCAATTCAGTTTCAAATTTCAGTTATCATGTTGCCTTACGTACTCGGTACATTATTTCGTATTGATGTCCTTTTTTCTGGTTGGTAAGCTCCCAGTAGACAAAGTCAAACATCTACTTGGTTGGTAAGTTCCACTTCCTCAGAGTTACCAAGTCTATACCTTTGAGTCCATTTCATATATACAGATTTGATGGGTAGGTCGAGGCCCTGTCTCGACCATGATACAATTCAGTTATCCCTAGAGGCTTGTAGACGTGTCCTGTAAATTTTTTATATTAGTATTGTGGCCTTACCAGCCCTATGTAGATGTTTATTTTGGTATTTCTGGTTGTAGACATTATTTTCAGATGATTCAGAATATGCCCTCATCGGCCTAAGTTGAGTACACCGGGTGCTGGCCACACCTCTTCAGGTTTGGGGCGTGGCAAAATTTCATTGTAGGAGGGTGTAGACAAATATGCATATTATGTGTTTGATAAAATTCCTAAATAACCTTTAACATGAAAACTCGTACTCATATTGTCCAATTTGATTACACTATTGTATATTGAAAAATTTTGGTGTGGTGGATCATTGTAGTATCGTTAAGGGGCGAATTTGAGATATGTATGGATAAACTCTTTCTCATAGGATTTCTTAGAAGAAATTTCATGTTCTTTTCCTATTCATGATTTCTTAATTTCATGGTTTCCCCTTCTTAGCCTATAGTTGGGGGAGACAAGCATCTATATATTATCTATGTAGCCTCTTTACATAATTAGTTCCACATACCATGATATCCCCATTATGATAACGTTATAAAGATTCGAGTTTACAAATAAGTAGGAAATTAAAATTAAGGCTTTTTCAATTATTTCAACTATAGCATTTATGATTCTAAAATAATAAATTCAAACGACTTTGATGTTAAGTTCCCAAGAATGATGATGTTGGCTAATGACCATAAGATGACAAACGAGTACTTTATGAAATGAAGGAGAGACGAGGTATGCTAAACGATGATAAACCTTACAAATGATGAATTAGGCCCATGTGCCATTCTAATATATTCAATGATTATTTGCACATGTTTTAGTTCAATAAACTATGTTCCCATATGACGAACATGTTAAGAACACCCCTGGTTCCCCGACGATTTTGTGTTTGAATGTAATTATTCCAATTATACGGATCCTATGACCCTAAAGGTAATGTTATACATATTGCTTTGAGCTTTCATATGGTCTTATAGAACTCCTCACGTTCGTAAAGAATTATTAGGCACTTACATGAGAAATTTTTAATACATGTGACTCAAACGTATCACTCTTATACGTAACGACTTCATCTAATCAATTTAAAACACTTATATAAGATAAATAAATGATGAATCTATATATATATTATATGAGAATGATCATTTCCATAATTATATGTTACATGACCTATGGACGGTCTGATGAAATGCATAGGTGCATAATAAAGGTGAGCCCTATGGACGATCTGGTGAAACGCATATGTGCATAGTGAAGGCGAGCCCTATGGACGGTTTGATGAAACACATAGGTGCCACTTTTGTTGTTATTCACTTATCTATATTATTACCTGCTCATGGATGGTCTGGTGAAATGTATAGGCTATAGTAAAGGTTGACAATGAACTAGTTGGTGAGATGCATAGTTCAATACAGGAAAATGGGGGCCCTTTTGATGGTTTGGTGAATTGCATAGGTGAAATTTTCATTGTCTTTGTTTGTACATATTATTACCTTTACATCATATTTTGTATCACACACATATCTCATATGTCTCACTTAATCTATAGAAGTTCAAAATGACTTAAGTATGATAAGACTTCACATGTAATTATATAAGTCGCTTTGTAGTTTCTTGATGTACTTCATTTACATCTTATATGAGCCATAATTTTTTTTCTATGTTGTTATGCCTGCTTTACGTACTAGTACTATTCCATATGTACTATTTCAGGGGTGTCTTTCCAGCTATTCCCCATGAACCCTTGGACACACCTCATGGAATCCTACCAAGCCTCATAATGCCTAGAACCATGGACAACCATTTGGTCTTGCCTGCGCCAAGTGACAAGTTCACTTGCGCCTATGTCGCTCCATCGATAGCCCTCAGTAGTGATCCACTTAACGCAGATGTCAACAGCGCTATAGCACCCCAATGAGTTCCTATTGTCTGCAATCGATCCATGCCATGCGGCCAGCGCTGCGTGCGTAAACCCTTATGTTAAAGAGAAGGTTGCCGCCAATTGACCTGTTTCTACCTTGTAGGAATCTAAGTCCTTTTTGTTGTAAATATAGAGTAGTTTTACTTAATGTATTTCCATTATGATTCTATAGATTATTTATGTCAAGTCTTGTAACTTTGGCTTTTTTTTTAAGTATTATTAGGGGGAATCAAGTAGTCAAACTTTCAAGTAACCAAACAATTCTCTATATTGGTGTCTCTCCCCTCGACATTGTGCTACATTTCTGTAATAGCTTTCCTTAATGCAATCAATCTTTCTTTCATTATTATTTATTTTTTTGTTCTCTCAATTGCTCTTGACATATGTTTTCTCATACGACCCTAATAGTCTCTTCTAGCATACAGAGGGGACCCTAGTTGAAAGATAGTAACAGCACAGACATTGGTTGCTTAGCCTTACATCACCCTTCCAAGGCATCTCAAGAAGATTCCATGTAACAATTGGTATTAGAACCTAGTCTCGACATCAAACGAGGGAACATATTTCCATAAACACCATTCCTAACCATGGTGAATCATGGGGACCGCATTGTTTCCCTTGAAGAGACAGTTTACATATTACCACCCACCGCGAGTATGTTGCTTGACCTAAGATCTAGCCTAGTGCAATAGTTGGACGACACAAACCATAGGATGCGGCAGGCCGAAGGAGACATAAAACATCATCTACGATTTAGAAGGGGATTGGCAAACGGTAGCCATAGAGGCAACCAAAATTTTCAATAAACTCGAGGGGCTCCAACAGGACTGGATCGAGGATTTATCCCATATTCCATAAGAGGCAGATAGGTTACTACCATTCAGCAAACCATAGACAAATTGATAGGTCAGCTCAATGACTTCAATGCTGCATTGCAAGGCCTAGCCTGTGGAGGCAGATACCACATTGGGGGTCTGTGAACCTTGCCCCTGTGCTACAAAAGTTGAAGATTCCTTAACCAAAGCCCTAAAATGGGGCTCATAATTCCAAGGAAGTGGATAACTTCATCTTTGACATCAAACTGTACTTCGATGTCGTGGGGGAGTTAGAAGAAGCGAGAAAGGTAGCAACTACTTCCATTTATCTTCAGGGTGATGCTTAATTATGGTGGCAGGTGAAATACTAAGCCATCATGGATGGTGAAGATACTCTTGATAAATGGAAGACCTGAAGACAGCCATACACTTATAGTTCTTCCCTTAAAATGTTTAGTACAATGCACAAAGAAAGCTCCGGGAGCTCTGCCAGACCATGTCAGTCTGTGATTATGTGCAGGAATTCTCTGTACATACGTTGAACATACGGGATATGGGGAACAAATACAAATTCTTCACATTCCTGGAAAGTTTGAAAACTTATGCCCGTATGGAGCTGCAAAGACAAAAGGGTGATACCTACCCAAGGCGATCCATGTAGCGGAATGCCTTCGGAACTACCAAGTGGAAGCTCGGAAGGGTAGGCCTCAACCGCCTTTTTGAGGAGGATAAAATGGAGGCCAGCTGTCACGCCCCAAAACCGAGGGATGAGACTGGCACCTAATTGGGTGAACCCGGTCAAGCGGACCTGGATTTCCTTTCCTACTCAACGTGTTTCCCCCGTATATACAATGCACCATATTCCATATGAAATAACAACTTAGGATTTAAGCGTGGATTTAAAAACTTAAGTTCATTCCTCTTTTAGCATTTCAACAATTGATTCCCAAAACATACGTAATACATACATAACTTTCCAATACGGACCATAATTCCGAATACGTACAGTTACTACCCAAAATACATATATACACCCACATCATCTCTACGAGCCTCTACGAATACTAGGAGTTTATACAATACTTGCCGGCAACAAGGCCCCGACTATACCTTACAATACATAACATACTCAAAAAAGAGGGCATGAATTACACACGGCCCCGGGAGGAAGTAGGGCTCACCAGTACTTGCTGAAAGATGAGGAGGAGGCACTACTAATGGTGAGCTGAGCTACCTGCTATGGACCCACCTACATCCATATAAAAGATGTAGCGTCCCCCGCAAAAGGGACGTTAATACTGTGGAATAGTACTAGTATGTATGAGAAACTTTACTCAAAGTAAAATCAAGAGATGCACAGATAGAAATCAGTTAAAGGAACCAACACATAGTGCACAGTGATATAGAAACAAGTACAATTGAGAGCCTCACAGATTTTTATTTCAACACAATCACATTTCAGCTTTATTACATTTTGTTGCAGCGTGCAACCCTGTCCCACCGTACAGTTTACACTCCACCCTTGTTACCTATCCACCCTTATTACTTAGTGTTGCGGCGTGCAACCCGATCCCACCGTACAATTTACACTCCACCCTTGTTACCTCTCCACCCTTATTACTTCGTATTGCATCGTGCAACCTGATTCAACCATACAAATTACACTCCACCCTTGTTACCTCTCCACCCTTATTACTTCGTGTTGCGGCGTGCAACCCCACCCACCGGACTATCACATTTCATAGCAAACAATAACAACCCACAATTCAATCACAGGGCTTTATATCATCAAGAGTAAAATTTCATAACACCCAAACAATCAAGTGTTCACGATAGTCTTTATCATCCATTAATTCAACCACAAGGGTTCTCATCAACAAGAATATAAATTTATTACAACCAACAATCCATATGAAGTTAAGCCACAATAAACCTTGCCAACAATGAGTCATATACGATATTTCCATTGTCATTTAGTCAATTAGATCAATTCATAATTCCTTTTCATCACTTGTTACACAGCCCTTATCACTTAGATACATTTACACATTTGAGTTCGTTACCATTCTTTCATACCAACATACTCAAGCATTTAACGAACCTTGCACACGATAGAGTAATCACATAGAAATCACCTTTCACAATTTCAATTATCACGATAGTCGACTAAGAAAAATCAGAGAATAAGATCTCACACCTCAACAAAACCAGACAATCAATTCACATATACTCAGCAAGAAACTCATACCGAATGTTCGGACACCAACAAGGTGACTCTATGAAGATTAAAGTTAGCCATACATACCTCGAGTTATCCCCTTTTTAATTTCTATCACAATTCACATAACCGTCTAGCACCATCAATCTATTCCACAATGTGACATATTTCACTTAGAATTAGGAATCTTGATCTCAATTGAGAATTTTATCAAAAACACTATGTGACCCTTTAGACTACTAACCCCCTTTTGAGAATAATTACTCAAACTTAGTTTTTCCTTTACTAGATTACGGGATTTAACTCACATGCATGCAAGATTTCACTTTTTATTTTCAAGACCCAACCTGTGTGTGTTTTATTCTTACACAAAATCTGAGAAATTGGAGAAATAGGGTGAATACTTACCTCTTTGAGTGAAGAAGACGACAATAACTTGATAATTTTCGGGCTTGAGTGATTTTGAAAAATCAAATTGGATGATGTTGAAACTTTCTCAAGAACACTCCTTTTCTCTCTCTATTTTTGGTCAGAAAATCATTAAAAATGAAGGGAAGGGGTGTTTTATAAACCAGGGGGTCGGGCTTTAAATTTAGAAAATAGGATTCCCGACACAGAGATGCGGTCAGGAATGCGATCACATTCCTGCTATGCGGTACGCATTCCTGTCGCATAGTTGGCCTTCAAATGGGCCAAAATGGGAACCACATTGCGCAGGTATGCGACCACTATGCAGTTTGCATACCTGTTATGCGATCGCATAGTGCGTCGCATAACCTCCCTCGCAAAAACAATGGGGCAAGAATGCGACAACTATGCGGCTCGCATTCGTGAAATACGATCACATTCTGGGCCGCATAGCTGTCCTCAAAATGGACATCAAACTATCCAGTTATGCGACCACTATGCGGTCCGCATACCTGTTATGTGATCGCATAGTGCGTCGCGTAATGCGCAATTTATGGAAAATTTAATCTTTCAAGTTATGGGATACTTTTTACTCAAAATAAGACCGTTTTAAGAATTTCTACAGCTATAACGGCACAGGGACCTATTCGAGCATTATTTTAGACATAGAAATTTTACGGGTCTTTACACCAGCCTAGCAATGGTGGCCCTAGTAGAAACGGAGGAGATAGGAGTGCAACCAAATCTTGGACTCCTTCCTCAAGAAGCAAAATGTTGCATCACACAACAATGATCGAGGGAGGAAACACCTTCAAGATGTCGTTATTGGGGTGGGCCTCTTTGGATGAATGAATGCCCATAGGCACAACTGAACTCCCATCAATCTTTTGATGATAGGACGGATGACGATACAAACGATGCTGACCAGATAGAACCAATAGGTGCCTTCAACACACTTTTTTGTTTTATTTCTGAGGCCTTAGTAGAAACTAGTGCTGGCATCAGTAAGAAGAAGGACTCATGCCCAACAAAAAAGAAAATCAAAACGAAGGAGGATGAGGGGTCTCCTCTTAATCAAGAGAAGACCCTAATATTCGTCGAATGAAAGTTAATAGCAAGACCATTTTGGCTGATGATAAACACTGTCTTTACTCACAATTACTTAGCCTCAACTTAGGTAGAGCACCTTGGTCTAGTTGTAGAAAAGGGAGAGGTCGTGTCAAGGCTATCAACTCACCGCCTCAACCAGTAGGTGGAATAGCCAAAGGAGTGCCGGTGAAGCTGGGTCCTTATGAACGAAAATTCCACTTGCGTATGGTGATCGTAGATGAATTCAAGTTGATAGTTGGATTAGAATTCATGAGGAAACTAGTTCCATTCTTGTACCTTAGATAGACATGCTACTGATGATGGGAGAAAATGGGGCTAAGCCTTGCATTATCCCATGCACAACCACAAATATGGTCGCAAGGAACATCTCAGCCATGTAGTTGAAGAAGGGAGTCAAAAGACATGAACTTAATTTCTTGTCTACCCTATGTATTGAAGATATTGAACGCTCTTAGGGTCCCATTCTTGCACCTGTGAAGGAGTTACTGCGATGTTCCAACACAAACACAATGGTACCCTACGCCACAATGTGGATTATCGGGATCTAAATAAGATCACTGTAAGAAAATGTACCCTATCCCGCTAATGGAGGAATTGTTTGTTAGATTAGGTGGTGCTACAGTCTTCACCAAAATAGATTTGAGTACAGGTTACTGGCAAGTACGGATTGCTGAGGTAGACGAACACAAAACGACCTTAGTGAAAAAGATATGAGTCGTACGACTTCCTGGTCATGCCATTCGACTTGACTAATGCTCCAGCCACATTTAACACTCTATTGAACCATGTTTTCTGAGAGTAAATTGGTTTATTCATAGTGTTCTACTTGGATGATAGTGTGTTTTATATAAATACATTGGAGGAACACTTGGAGCACCTACGGAAAGTCCTAGCTCAACTGTAGGGGCATAAATTATATGTGAAGCTATCCAAGTTCTCCTTTGCCCAAAAATAGATCGACTTCCTCGAACATGTCATCGAGGAAGGGAAGATCAAGATGAACCAACAGAAGATTCATGTTTTCATAGACTGATCGCCGCCCAAGGATATCCACGCCTTGAGAATATTTCTTGGCCTATGAAACTTGGATTGGCCCTTTGTGAAATATCATTGTTGTGCCTTTGAAATAACTCCAAAAGAATGTCACGCCTTGGGATTGGGGTCCCAGGCGAGTGGAGTCCTTCAACGCATTAAAAGTTTCTATGTCTAGTAGCTCCATCTTAGCTCTTCCTGATTTTGCCAAGCCGTTCGAAGTACAAATGGATGCCTCTGACTATTCCTTGGATGAAGTCTTGCTACAATAGGGGAATCCAGTTTCATATGAGAGACGAAATTTGAAGGATGCAGAACAGTGTTAGGTCACCCACGAGAAAGAATTATTGGTTGTTGTCCACTGCTTACACCTTTGGTGTCACTATCTAATGGGAACCCCATTCGTGGTCAAGAGAGACAACACGACTGTTAGCCATTTCATGACCCAACCAAAGTTGAATGGCCGACAGGCTAGGTAGCAGGAACGCCTATCAAGTTTCAATTCAACTTGGAGTACCGGATTGGGAAGATCAACCAAATTGGTGATGCACCTAGCCGGAGAGCTGACCTAGCATCAGTGTGTCTACTCGCCATCCTAAGGGGGAGTGAAGTGGATACCACTATGAAAGACCAAATACTGGATCTACTCCCCGAGGATCCTTCTATACAGTATTTGGTTGACCTGGCAGGACATGGAAAGACTCGCCAGTTCTACATGGAAGATGGGTTCCTGAAGGTGAAAGGGAACCGACTTTATGTTCCTAAATGAGGAGATCTGCGAAGGACACTTTAGATGGAATACCATGATACATTATGGGCCTTTCACCCAGGGGAACAACACACCATAGCATTGTTGGGCCATGCATATTATTAGCCTCCAATTGCAGATGATGTTGCTATGTATGTGAAGACTTGTCTACTACGCCATAAAGACATGTCCGACCGCTTGACACAAGTAGGACATTTGGAGCCATTTCCTATTCCAAAGTGACCTTGGGAAAGCATGTCACTGGATTTCATCACCGGATTTCCAAATGTTGGAGATCTTACAACTATCTTGGTTGTGATAAATCGGTTTCCAAAATATGTTACATTTATTTTAGCCCCAAAATATATATCAGCAGAAGATACAACTCAACTATTCTTCGCCCATGTTGTCAAATATTGGGACCAGCCTAAAGACGTCATTAGTTATCGAACTAACGCTTCACTAGCAACTTTTAGACTCAACTCTTTAAGCTCCTTCTGTCCAAGTTGAGCCATATTTTAAGTTTTCATCCGCAATCTAATGGCCAGAAGGAGATGTTCAATGGCAATGCCTGAGGAAACCTTCACAATTTTGTTACCATATCGTAGAAAAATTTTGTGAAGCTTTTAGATGTTGCTCAATTGTGTTATAATTCACAAAATATCTCTAGTACAAATAGATGCACTTTTAAAATTGTTATCACACAACAACCACTAATCCCACACACTGTGAATACCCCAAACATGTCGAAATCTCCTCGAGCTGCTATCTTCTCGAAAGATTGGCAGCAAAATTTGGAGATAATGTGAAGTTATTTGGTGAAAGCCCAAAAACAGGTCAAAAAGCATACTAATCAAAATTGTCGCTTTATTCAATACCAAGTGGGGGACAAAGTGATGACGAAAATCCCAAGCGATACGTGTTTGCAAGGGTCTATGACCCTCACCTATGAAATCTCTCATTATTTTATAGAAGGGAATATGCTGGTGGATGCCTTAGCCAAGCATGCTACCAACCTCAACCAACAGGTCATATATGTTCAGGAAAGTCAATTGCCTAATGATGCCAAAGGCACTCTTACAATGGATAAGCTTAATCTCCCAACTTTTAGAATAAGAGCAGTCAAGCACAGAGGTTGGTTTTATGAACCACCATGATGTTAGCTCTATGTTTCTATCCAGGACTCAACAAGCTGATCTTGTTACACTTAGCTCCCATAATCCAAATGAAGACTTCATTGAGCAGTCGTAATCTCGATGACAATTACTGTTATAACGCTATAGCCTTTTTAGCTAAGAGCAACGCTGTTACTTGGTTTATTCTCTCGACTATTGATTGGCTACATCCAATCCAAGCATTTCACTTTTGTAGTTAGGCTAACTAGTATTATCGAAGGTAAGGTATAATGTCCCCTCTTGTTGTATTAACTTCTCAGATTTTAATAGACAAGGTAGGGGCTAATGCCAAACCCCCCCCCCTCCACCGCGGGAGGTGAAAGACTAGGTGGATGGTTTTAAAAAAAGACGACACATCAGTGCAATTGATATTACCATGCTATAAGACGAAATTGCCCTCAACTTGATTTTTAATTCCACCAAAGCACACATGGTAAAAAAAATAAATTCATTATTAATTAATTTAAGTAATAATATTATTTATTTGAAAGATACCAAGTATATTTTATGATATTATTTATTTGGAAGATACTGATTGTTTTATGATATTACTTATTAATTTATAATTGTTTGACGTATTTCTAAAAAGTATTATTTTGAATATCTCATAATAAATTATTTTTTGATATTTGTTAACGTATATATATTTGTCACATCGAAAAAACTTATCTACATATTAATATTAAAAATAATTTAATTATGTAATTACACTTGTCCGATAAAACATGATAGTGAGAATTATATTGTAATTAAATTATGGCAAACAAACAAGTCACTCTAATAACTATACTGATGATTATCAGTGTGTAAGAGTACTATTCTAATAATTACACGGTCAGATAATGACACATGATTTTTCAAATAGACCTTTAATTTTGATTAAACTTTCCCCACTATAATGAAAGTCATTAAATTTTATCTGTTATAGCAATAAAGCCACCAAACTATCTCTGGTGACATTATACTAACTGAACTTTCTTCATTATAACGATAAAGTCGATAAATTTTACCCTTACAACCAGAAAACCAATTCATCAAGGTGGCTTTACTATTGCAATGTATAATTTTATGTCATTGTTGTTTACGACGATATCCGAGATCCCAATATCGAGGCCTCTATGGCATGCCAAGCCCGATCTCAAGAGGCTCGAAGTAGAGTCTGAAGTTCGACCTCGAAGTGCATATCTCGAGGAAGTATGTCGAAGGCCCATCACCGCCTACCTCAGAGCATTTTATAATCGATGACAGTCATGGAAAGGCGGGAATTTCCCAAGAACACATTGTTAGAGCTGATAAGGTCTACAAAGATAGTACAAGTCCGTACAAGGCCGTTATACAAATGTACCAATAGCATTTCTCTGTCATAATTAGACATCACTATGTTGGGATTCACCCCTCCTATATAAAGGGGACCCCAATCATTCTTATAGGACACAACATTCACTGCAATAGAACATTCTCTGTTTTTTCCGTGCTCAACATTGTCACTCGGCTTTATTGCTCCTTATTTAGTGTTCTTCATTTATTGTCTTTCATTTATTGCTATTATTCGACTTCGAGGCCCCCGATTTCGGTGAACTCGAGGCCCCAGTCTTATGACAACTTTGGTTTGCTTATCTCATTTTCCTTGCTTACATTCAGTACTTCTTGATTATTAGCTAGTATTGGAATAAATCACATATTTTTAGAACCATAAATCAAATATAATTGTTAATACCATTTTCAAGGTAAATAAGGCGCCCACTGTGAGGCTAAAAAATAATACTGATTGTTTTGGTGCTAGTTTTCTAAAAACACAAGTTATTTTTCACATTTTTTCTTGTCCAAGAATCTTTGATTTCAGGTCAAAAAATGTCTAACTCAACAAATGCACATGGAAACAATGGTATTGAGCTCCATGGAGAGAACAGTGATACAACCTCATTCGCCAGTGTGCCACCACAAAAACCTGGGGTAGCAGCAACACAAATCCCTGTCGATGTAGGCTCACGCAACGCTTTGCATGTTGATATAGATACTGATATCGACGGAAGTGTGCGGAGGTGACCAACACGAAGCACAAAGAACGCAAGCTCAGGAAGAAAGAGAAGTTAGCCTACATGTCATTTTTGAGATGTTACAAGAACATCAAATGGCCATTGCTCAGCTACAGAGTTAACAAAGAACCCCGAGCACAGCGGGACAGCAAACGGATCCTCGAGTTGAGAAAGCACCAGAAAGATCGAGTAACAACGGGTCAAGAACAGACCCCACTATTATGAAAATGCTCGAGGACCTCACCAAAAGGATTAAATCAGGAGAAAAGAAGGTAGAGGCCAATGACAAAAAATGTAGAAACCTATAACTCGAGGGTCGATCAGATCCCGGGCGCACCTCCGATTTTGAAGGGGGTAGATTCGAAGAAGTTCGTGCAGAAACCATTTCCATCGAGTGCAGCTCCGAAGCTTATTCAGAAGAAGTTCAGAATGCCCGATATCACAAAGTACAATAGGACCACAGATCCTAATGAGCATATTACCACATATACTTGTGCTATCAAAAGGGAATGACTTAAAAAATGACGAGATCGAGTCCGTCTTGTTGAAGAAGTTTAGAGAAACACTGTCCAAGGAGGTATCCAAATAGAAACCACAATATATACCCTCAGTTGAGTCTGAGGGTGATGACAGGGATCCTACCGAAAATAACCACCCATCGACTAAGCGTCGACCCCAGGTTCAAATCGGTGAAGCAAAAAAGGAGGCCTCAGTCCGAGGTAAAGCATGCATTCATCAAGGAAGAGGTAACAAAGCTTCTCAAAATAGGATCCATTAGGGAGGTGAAATACTCCGAGTGGTTATCTAACATAGTAGTAGTCCCCAAAAAGGGAAATAAATTCAGAATGTGTGTAGATTATAAAGATTTAAATAAATCCTGCCCTAAAGATTCATTTCCATTACCCAACATCGATCATTTGATCGACGCCACGGCCGGCCACGAGATCCTTACTTTTCTCGATGCCTACTCTGGGTACAATCAAATCTGAATGAACCTGGAGGACCAGGAAAAGAATTCGTTCATCACGAAGTATGGCACATATTATTATAATGTAATGCCCCTCGGGCTAAAAAAAAGATGGAGCCACATATCAACACCTAGTTAATAAGATGTTCGAACATCAAATAGGCAAGTCTATGGAAGTTTACATTGATGACATGTTAGTTAAGTCCCTGTGCACAGAGGAACATTTGACTCATTTTCAGGAAACATTTGATATCCTAAGGAGGTACAACATGAAGCTCAACCCTGAAAAATGAGCCTTCGGGGTGGGATCGGGCAAATTTTTAGGCTTCATGGTATCGAACAGGGGGTTCGATATCAACCCCTACAAAATCATGGCCATCGAGGAGATCACCGTGATGAATAGTGTGAAAGCAGTACAGCGGATGACCGGGCGAATAGCAGCCTTAGGCTGATTCATCTTGAGGTCATAAGATCGGAGTCATCACTTCATCTCCTTACTCAAGAGGAAAAACTAAATTCGAGTGGACTCCGGAATTCCAGCATGCCTTGGAAGAATTAAGGAGATATCTCTCGATCCCACCTTTGCTCCACACCTCGAAGGAGGACGAAACGCTATACTTATATTTGGTCGTGTCTGCGGTAGCGGTGAGTGGTGTGTTGGTTCGAGAAGAATGACGTACGCAATTACCTATCTATTATGTAAGTGGGACCCTAGGAGATGCTGAAACCACGTATCTGCACTTAGAAAAACTAGCTCTTGCATTAGTAAGTGCATCTAGAAAATTGAAACCTTACTTTCAATGCAACCCAATATGTATTTTACCTACATATCCTCTTCCAAACATCTTGCATAAGCCCGAATTATCGGGTCGATTGGAAAAATGGGCCATCAAACTCGGAGGGTATGATATCGAGTATCAAACCCCAACGGCCAACAAGTCTCAAATTTTGGTGAACTTCGTGGCTGATTTTACGCCTGCCCTCGTGCCCGGGTTAGAGAAAGAACTCTTGTTAAAAACGGGCACATCATCGGGGGTATGGACCCTTTTTACTGATGGAGCCTCGAACGTGAAAGGGTCCAGGCTAGGCATAGTTCTAAAACCACCTACGGGCGGTATAATTAGACAATCTATAAAAACTTAGAAGTTAACTGACAATGAGGCCGAGTATGAATCCATGATTGAAGGTCTCGAACTGGCCAAAGGCCTAGGAGCAGAGGTCATCGACGAAAAATGTGACTCTCTTTTGGTTGTAAACCAAGTAAATGGGAGCTTCGAGGTTCGATAAAATAGGATGCAAAGATACTTAGACAAGCTTCAAGTGATATTGCATCGCTTCAAAGAGTGGACCCTGGTTCACGTACCTCGATAACAAAACAGCGAGGCTGATGCACTCGCAAATATGGGATCGTCTGTCGAAGAAGATGACATACTCCCGGGGACTGTTGTACAACTATCCAAATCGGTGATCAAAGAAGGCCATGCCGAAATCAACTCCACAAGTATAACATGGGATTGGAGGAACAAGTACATTGACTACCCGAATCATGGGAAACTCCCCACAAGTCCAAAAGAATCAAGGGCCCTTCGAGCCAAAGCAGCTCAATTTTCACTCGATGATAATAGAACACTATACAGCAGGACCTTTGACGGACCATTACTAGTATGCTTGGTACCGGGGGACACCGACTATGTGCTTCGAGAAATCCACGAAGGCACCTGTGGAAACCACTCTGGTGTTGATTCTTTAGTTCGAAAGGTAATCAGAGTAGGTTACTATTGGGATAGCATAGAAAACGACACCAAGGAATTCGTTCAACGATGTGACAAATGCCAAAGATTTTCACAAATGATTCACCAACCCGGTGAACAACTACACTCAGTCCTATCCCCGTGGCCATTCAGGAAATGGGGTATGGACATCGTCGGCCCCCTACCAATGGTGCCAGGTAAAGATTGATTTATTTTATTTATGATTGACTACTTATCGAAATGGGTAAAAGCACAGGCCTTTTAGAAGATAGGAGAAAAAGAAGTCATCAACTTCATATGGGATCAAATCATATGCCGATTCGGGATCCCCTCCAAGATTACATGTGATAATGGGAAGCAGTTCATCGGCAAAAAGATGACGAAATTCCTCGAGGATCACAAAATCAAAAGGATCCTATCAACGCCTTACCACCCAAGTGAAAATGGTCAGGCCAAGTCCACAAACAAAACTATCATTCAAAACTTAAAGAAGAGGTTAGAGAACGTAAAGGGGAAATGGAGAGAAGTGCTGCCCGAGGTTCTATGGGCGTATCGAACAACCTCGAAGTCAAGCACAGGGGAGACCCCGTTCGTTCTGGTATATGGTCCGAGGCGCTGATACCAGTCGAGATCAGAGAGCCAAGTGCTATATTTCAGCACGTCACCGAGGACTCAAACAACGAGCCATGAATACCGCCCTCAAACTGCTAGATGAAAAGCGCAAGGCTGCACTGGTCCGAATGGCCACTCAAAAATAAAGGATCGAAAGATACTACAATAGAATAACAAACCTCTGATACTTCGAAGTCAGGGACTTAGTTATAAGGAAAGTCAGCCTCAACACCCGAAACCCAAATGAAGAGAAACTAGGCCCTAGCTGGGAAGGACCGTACCGCGTCCTCAGAGTAGTAGCCAAAGGGTCCTAAAAACTTGGCACAATGAAGGGCGAGCAACTATCAAGAAATTGGAACATATCGATGCTCAAACGCTATTATTGCTAAGGTATAACCTTCTCCATTTTCGTTTGTATTTCATGCTAACTTGTTGTAGGTGTTCGAGTGAGAGGAATCGAAGCACCCTTCATCTCGAAAACCTTGGTTTTTAAATCATGTGTTGCACTCTTTTTCCCTCATATCGGGTTTTATCCCAAATGGGTTTTACCGGCAAGTTTTTTAATGAGGCAACATCTATATGCTACCTAAGAAAAAATCATCAATTATTCAACACTTCTTTTCAATCAACCTCAAATACTGGGGGGGAATCACCCTCGGAGGTTACCTTTTCAAAGAAACCAAGTTATGCCAAAGAGGGCCCCGATAGGAGAATGATGTATCAGGCTAAACAGTCAAATGAACCGTGTCCCTGTAAAATAGTCGAGCCCCTAATGGCAAAAACATGTACGTATGTATCAAGTAATCAAAGAAGAATCCTTGTTCATCAAAGCACTTTGTGCCTCAAAGAAGCTTACAAATTCTTGCATGAAACGGCTCAAGGGACAAATACTCCCGAACACTCGGGGACTGTCATCGACAGTCGACTTATCGAACCATCAGGACTCGAGCTCTTAAGACCTCAATGAGGCAACATCAAATCTATAAGATCTCAATAAGGCAATCAAATTTATAAGACCTCAACGAGGCGTACTCAAACTTATAAGACCTTAAAAAGGCATAACCCCGATATTAAGGCCAACACTATATATTCGAACTTGTAAGAACCCTAGAAAGGCATACCCTCGATATAGAGGCTGAGGTCATCTCACCTGGGTGCTAAAGGTTACGGCCTAATATAAACACTACGGTTATATGAAAAGGCTACAGCTGATATAATGCGGCTCAGAGACGTCCGACTTCCTCCATAAAATTTTAAGGCCTTCAAACACTTCAAAAAAACCGGTTAATCAGGCTACCCTCGGCATAAGCAACGGAGCTTCGATAATCACCTCCGAACAATGAATAGGCTTCGAAAAATCGCCTTCGAGAGAACCTCACGAGGTACTCAATTATCGTCACATATCGACTTATAATCGATCTTCCTATTTGAGTCGTCGAAGAGTCGGACGAACACAATGCATGCCAAGGCATAACAAAACTTTAAAAGTCTTTAGCCAGAATGGGGGGAAATTATAGCCATATTATAGGTCGAATTGACCCAATCTAAAAAGATCCTAAGGGCCGACATGTAAGAGCCTAAGGGCCAACCTAAAGAGCCTAAGGGACAATCTAAAGAGCCTAAGGGACAAATTGAAAATTGCCTAAGGGAAAATTGGAAATTTCCTAAGGGCCAAAATGAAAAAAACTTAAGGGCCAATGTTTTAAAACCTAAGGGTCGACACCTAACGACCTAAAGGCCGAAGCACATTATGCTCGAGACCCCACCTAAGTTTGGACTCTAAGGTCCCAAGCCAAAGCTCAGTTCGAAGATCGGACCTTAGATGGTCACTTACTGTCGATCGATCATCGAGCACATAAACCTAAGGGGTTTACATTCCGAGTCCAACACATCGGACCGATCATCGACAAGCATCAAAAATCAAAGACAAAGGCAAGATGAAAAGATATGCAAATATAAGATGAAAGGTTTCTTTATATATGAACAATAGTACAAAGGTACATGTACAACACTCCCACTGGGAGCCCTTTACAAAAATCAAAAGAAGACCTAGTCTATCATCGGGGACTTTGTCTTTTCCCCCTCGGGGACATTGCCTTCATCAACCCCCTCGGGACTAACCTCCTAATCGGCTTCCTCATCATCACCTTCAACATCGTCTTCGTCATCAGAAGAAACGAGGAACTTGGCACCAATCTCGTCCGCTTTGGCCTGGACTATCTCCTCCGAGAGATCGAAGCCCTTAGCATGAATCTCCTCGAGGGTTTCCCTCTGAGACTTGCATCGGACATATTCGTTACTCCTCCTCTCTTGATCGGAGGCCCCTCTGAACTCCATTTGGGCATCATCAGCATCTTTCAAATAGATGGCTACCTTCTTGTCGGCCTTTATTTGTATCTCTTTGGCTTTGGCTCTAGATTTCTTGATCACGGCCTTCACTTTCGTAAGACCAGCCTCGACTCAGTTATCCTGCCTTCCTGAACCGAATTGCTCTCTTGAGCATTTCACAGTTGAATCTCGAGGGCGGACACTTTATCCAATGCTTCTTTCTTGGCCGCAGAAAGGACATCCATTTGTGCCTTCCACTTATTGCATTTAGAGTTAACTTGGGCGACCTCACCCCTAAGACGCTCCAGCATTTCTACCTTCTTTTGAAACTGATTCATCGAAGTGTTAGCCTCCAAAGATGGGAGAAGAAGCCAATACTCTTTGGAAACTAAGGTTACCTGCTTCTCAGGCTCGCCCTCGTAGTCCCGAGCGCAGGTCAAATTTGATCGAATTTGTACCATATCATATTTTTTCTTGGCACAAAGAAGCTCGAGGATCTTCTCCTAATTAGATGATCTACGCAACTCGACCTCACAGCGACGTAGCTCGACCTTAAATTTGTCGAAGACCTACAAAAAGAAAACTTTGTTCAGAAAAGAAAGAAAATATAAAGTCGAAAAAAATATAGCACTGTTAAAAACTCATCATTAAACAAAGTCGTTGAGCTTCCTCGAAGGTTGACTTTGCATCATCCGGTTCAGCCTCATCGACCCTAGTGAAGCAACCCTGGAAGGAGTCATTCTCACTTGGGACTCCACCTAACTCGGGCGTCTTTAAGTCCCGAGCATCCCTAATGGTGACCTCAGAGAAATTTTGGAATGATGATGAGTGACCATCTGTAAAGACCTTAGGGAAATCTCTGGAGGCACTCTGATCGGGCAGAGGTACTTCGATGCCTTTTCCCTTCAAATTATTCCCCGAAGTCTAGGAAGCAGTTGGCAAGTCCGGAGACGAAGGGCCTTCGTCCTTTTTCTTATTTATCTCCTCTTTCGATGCTAAGGGCCTCGGTTGCTGCGGGCTTAATTTCCTCGGAAGGCTTTCCAGTTCGAGTCTCCAACTTCGAACCCTCCACTTCATCATCGTCATCGCCCGTGGATCTACGGATGAATAAGTCCTCATTTGTGACTATGGTCTTCCTATGTCCCCGAGCTGGTATTGGTTTGCTTTGGGATTCCTCGTCCTTCGAGGACCTTTTTCTCTTATTAACTTTTTCTGACTTTGAAGCCGAAGGTTCCTCTTCCTCACCAAGAGAGGGCGGCCTCATCTCGAAGAACTCACCAATACCTGCAACAAAGAAGTTAGGTCCTGTGAAGAGAGGTATCTCTTAAAAGGTAAGAAGTTTCACTATAACATATACCATAGTGCTTTGCCTCCCACTTGCCGCTCGACAAGTCCATCCACCTGTGTTTATCGTATGTCGAGGTTGCTGCAAGTTTGCAAGCCCAGTTCGGGAGGTCAAGGACCGCATCAGGCATCCAGGGGACCGCTGAAAGAAGAGAAATGGAAACAGTCACTCGACGTGTAACAAAATTAATGAAAGGAAGATGAAGCATCACATTTCACTCACGTGTGAAGTTCCATTTCTTGGGGAACGGCGGGAACTCCGAGGGAATGACGTTGATGGTCCTCACTCTGATGAACCAGCTCATCCAGCCCCGATCCTTGCTAGAAAAGAAAGATTTGGTGGCCCTACGTTGGAGTTTGATTGGACCTCAAAAATATTGAGGCCGATACAATTGTATGAGGTGGCTGAGGGTGAATTCGATCCTGGCCTTGTCAACAAAAAACCTCATCATCAACGCGATCCGCCAGAAGGACGAATGGATCTGGGCCAAGGTAACTTGGTACCTTTGGCAGAACTCGAGAATGAGCGAGTCGAGGGTACCTAATGTAAAGGGGTATGTATACACTGACAAGAACCCCTCTATGTAGGTTGTAATATCCTCTTCACGAGAGGGTATTTGTAGAACGACCTCCTCTCCCCATCCGCACTCTCTCCTTACAGCATCGAGGTGTCTCTTCTTGATTAATCGTATATACCTCGTGGAATTTTCTCGACGACCGACAACATTGGGAGGTTTCTCTACTGTAATTCCTTCTGCAAGGTAAATTTTCTCGGAATAATATCATTAAGTGTCGGCGACTTGCCATCGGTTGGACGAGAAAAAGAAATAGAGGTTCCTTCTTTCTGGGGAACGGATTAGGAGCCTTCTTCTTTCCGAGGGACCGATTTGGATGTTTTAGCCATGGATTCTTTAGGGTAAGAAGAAGGAGAAGAAAACAGTGTCACAATTTAAGCTGACACGACAAAAAAAGTGGTAGAGAAAGGTGAGTCTATAGAAGAAGAGATTTGCTGCAGAATGATAAAGTTCTTATTGAAGGGAATAAAGCAAGTATTTATAAGAGAAAACGATGACTGTTCATTGACATTAGTGGCCAATCAGCTCTAACGAGCAATTATCACTTTTTGGGGAAGAGAACTGACGGGTCACTTCGGTCCCTTCAACGCATGCGTCATAGGGATGACATCATCACACGGGGTCTCGAAGGGTCGAGAGTTCAAAATATTTCTTATAATTTCACTCTAAGAAATGTGGGGACTATCTGTATGCGGTTGATATCAGAGACCCCGATATCGAGGCCTATATGGCATGCCAAGCCCGATCTCTAGAGGCTCAAAGTAGAGTCTGAAGTTTGACCTCGAAGTGCATATCTCGAGGAAGTATGTAGAAGGCCCATCACGGCCTACCTCGGAGCAGTTTATAATCGATGACCGTCATGGAAAGGCGGGAATTTCCCAAGAACACATGGTTAGAGCTGATAAGGTCTGCAAAGATAGTACATGTCCGTACAAGGCCGTTATACAGCTGTACCAATAGCATTTCTCTGTCATAATTAGACATGTACTATGTTGGGATTCACCCCTCCTATATAAAGGGGACCCCAATCATTCTAGTAGGACACAACATTTACTGCAATAGAACATTCTCTGCTTTTTCCGTGCTCAACACTGTCTCTCGGCTTTATTGCTCCTTATTTAGTGTTCTTCATTTATTGTCTTTAATTTATTGCTATTATTCGACCTCGAGGCCCCCGATTCCAGTGAGCTCGAGGCCCCAGTCTTGGGACTACTTTGGTTTTCTTATCTCATTTTCCTTGATTACATTCATTACTTCTTGATTATTAACTAGTATTGGAATAAATCACAAATTTTTAGAACCAAAAATCAAATATAATTGTTAATACCATTTTCAAGATAAACAACTGTAAAGGTTACACTTCAGCTACTTGACCAAAAATAGTTTTATGATTTTACTATTATATAATTGGATAAGAATAATTCTATTGTTATTACAAGTTTAATGTTATAATAGATAAAATATTGTACAGGTACATAAAATTAAACAGTTAGGTGATAATGCAAAAAGTTTGATAACTTTAGTGTTCAGAAAAGAATGAAATTAGCTCCTCGTATTTTACTTCTTTATTCTTCTTCCACACATTAGTTAACATAAAGGTTCTCTGGAGATGCCTGGATGTGAAAGTTGTGCTGGTAGCTTACATTAGGGTGATAAAGTACACGTACGAGGGAGCTAAGACTCTAGTTAGGATTGTGGGGGGTCACTTGGAGCACTTCCCAGTTGTTATCTCTACTAAAAATTGGGTAATTTCGTCCAGGAAAATCGACCGATATCGGTCGAAATTGGAGGAAAAGCGACTGCTTTTAATTAGTCAGAAAAATAATGGTCGCTAAGATGTTGCGACCGAAATCGGTCGTAATTTTCCGGGCGAAAATGGTTGATATATTCAACGCATTGACTGACAACCAAACTAAATATACCGACCGAAATCGGTTGGTATTAATTAAATTCTTTTTATTTTCAAATAAAGACCGACATTGGTCGAAATTTTAAATATATAATAATTTTATAATTATTTTGTAAATTGTAATAAACCGATCGAAATCGGTTGGTATACTAAAAATTAAATAAATTTAAATTCATAATTTCTGACGGACTTCTGTCTTAAGTTTCATGAATCTGGAGATTCCACTTGAAATTTTCGACTGAATTCGGTTAGAAACTTTGAATTTTTGTGGAAAACAATTAGATTTCCGACCGACTTCAGTCGGTTTTCTGGGTAAAAAACAGACAGAATATGCATGCTTTTAAGCTACACCACCTGCCAATTTTAACCAATATCCATCCTATAATGGCAGCATTACATTGTTTTCATTCAACCATAATTAACAAACAACAACAACAACAATTGACCAACAACAACGCTAATAACAACCACAACAACAATTATACAAATGTTCAATAACAAAATAATATCAACAATACAATCGTCATTCAAAACTAGTACAACAACAACAACTTACCTAGTAAAATCCCACTAGTAGGGTCTGGGGAGAGTAAAGTGTATGCAAACCTAACCCCTACCCCGAAAAGGGTAGAGAGGCTGTTTTCAGGGAGACTCTCAGCTCAACAGAAGAGACAATAATATCAGAAAAGAAACAAAAGAAAAGGTTGTAGCAACAAAAGATGTCAGAAAGATAATAACACCAACGAAATAATGAAAGGACAATAACACAAAACTATGGAAAACAACAATGTGAACATAACATAGACAGCTAACAAACCTAAACAAAATTCTATCAGACTAACCGATACAAAGAGGGAAGAACTCTCGACTACCCCCTAGCCTACCACTCTAATTCTCGACCTCCACATGTTCCTATCAAGAGCCATGTCCTTGAAAATCTGAAGTCGCGCCATGTCCTGCCTGATCACCTCGCCCCAGTACTTCTTAGGCCGCCATCTGCCTCTTCTCGTATCTGCCAAAGCCAACCGCTCACACCTCCTAACTAGGGCATCTATGGTTCTCCTCATCACGTGTTGAACCACCTAAACCTCGCTTCTCTCATCTTGTCGTCCACTGGAGCAACGCCCACCCTCTCCCGAATATATTTATTCCTTATCTTATCCAGTTTAGTATGCCAACACATCCATCTCAACATATCTGGTCTAATCATCGCTCTGTAAAACTTATCTTTGAGTATGGATGACACCTTATTGTCACACAAGACTCTAGACGCTAATCGCCATTTCATCCACCCCACACCAATATGATGTGTGAGATTGATAATAGGCTGAATTCACAGAGTTTAGCATATATTTATACTCTAAATTAATGATGCTTCACGGTATTAAGTGTGTTAAATGATGATAAATTTGCTCTAATAGTGATTTTTGTGTTTCACATGAGTACAATAAGCTATTGAGGACTTATGATGGTGATCCGGGAGAATTTGAAGAATAACAGGCCATGGGGTAATTCCGAGGTGATTTAAAGGCTGGAGATTTTTTGAGGCAGTAGGAAACCCCATTAGCGCGGGATGTAGCGCGACATTAGCGCGCCTGCGCCTGTCCAGCTTTCCGGAGGCAGACAGAAACCCCATTAGCGAGGGCATTAGCGCGAGATTAGCGCGCCCGCTCTAGTCCATACGGGAAAAATACTATGAAAAAGGTACTTTTGGAAGTTCGAAGCCAATCCACTTAACCTATAAAAGGTTCAATTCGCCCAAAGGAGTAGATTATCCAAGTTTAGAGTTTAGAATAAGAAAAGCAAGGGCAAGAGGCAAGGAGGGCAATTGGGCATCAATCCATATCTCCTTCTCTTGTGATTTTTATCATTGTTCATGAATTCTTTTGTAGTTTTCATTATTGTTATGAGTAGCTAATTATTCTAATCTAAGCCATGGTGGAACCCGTTGGGGGATAACTTTATTGTGATATTAATATAGTTTTGGTTGGTTGTTAATCTCTATTTGTTCAACTACGTTCTTGTTGTAGTTAATGGAAAGGATCCTCAATTAGCTGTGCCTATTTATTATGTATCTACTTGACAGAGAGTGCATATTTAGGTAGTTGTTAGAACAACATCACACCCGGAGTATAGACGAGAGTCATAACCGAGGGTTTAGAGGTTGGATTAGAGATAACGATACCTCGGGTGAAATCTAAAGTGAGTTGTAATGCAAACTAGCTAGCGTAACTTGAGAGAGTGTGTCTAGTAAATTATCATAATTACTTGAGAAAGATTTATGGTAGCTGGAGTGTTCATGACTGATAGAGACAACTAAATCAAAACTATAGGAAGTATCCAAGAAGGAAGTTCACCAACGAGGGAAACCATAACCTTAGACCTTTATCGCATTTGTTTACACCTCAATATAAGTTGTCTTTTAGTTTATTTAATATCATTCAGTTATAGTAGTAAAAATACCGAAAAGTGATATTCACAACCTTTGGGAAATTGATTATTGAGAATCGAGTAAACTAACAACAATAATTTATAGGTTAATTCCATGTGGGATTCGACTCTAGGCTAAATACTCAGATTATATTTGCAACGCTCGCTTAGTCTTTTAATATTCATAGTTGAGCGTGATCAAATTTTGGCGTCGTTTCCAGGGAATTAACTGTGTTATCAATTAGAGTTAGAAGAAATATAAAATTCTTAAGTATAGTCAATTTTCTTCAATTTTCATCTATACATTGAAATTTTAATGTTTGCTAACTTTGTTGTACAGGTGCATTCCTAGAAACTCATCGAAAAATGGCGAAGTATTTGAAGCCTTATTAGACCCCGAGAAAGTTTTCAAGGCCTTGAACAAGGCCAACCGAAAGAGCAAGCAACAACCATCAATTAAACAACTTGAACCCGACATGGAAGATCTAAACAACAGGAAAAATAATGGGGACGACGTGGTAGACCTAGTTGCACTTATAGGGGCGGAGGCTTCTTTATATGACTGGGCAAAACCCACGGCGGAGAATTTGGCCACTGCGATACTAGTCCCTCAAATACAGGTTGAGTGCTTTCAGATTACAAATAATATGTTGCACTTGCTGCAGAACAAGGCACTATTTTCAGGGTCATATATTGAGGACCCCCAACAATATTTGAAGAATTTCCTGTCGATTTGCAAGACTCAGAGGCAGCCAAATGTCACTCAGGAAGCGATAAAACTATTGTTGTTTCCATTCTCAGTGACAGGAGCAGCCCAAACTTGGATAAACTCGCTCCCCATCAATTCCATTACTACATGGGAGGAGTTAGTTAAGCATTTGGTGAACAAATTCCATCCACCCAACAAGACAGCTCAACAAATTGATGAAATATTGAGTTTCAGACAGAAGCCAGTTGAAACATTGCAGGAAACATGGGAATGATTTAAAAGAATGTTGGTTATGTCCGCACCATGGTATTCCAGAGCAGATGTTGGGGCAGCATTTTTATATGGGTCTGGCGGATACTGTAAAGGCAAATGTAATTGCTTCAGCTGGTGGAGCATTCTTGAGCAAAACATGGAGAGAAATCTAGATCTTGCTTTATAAAATGGCGCAGAATTTGGGGTGGACAACCAGGAATGCACCCATTACTCCTGTGGTTCACTCAGTGCCCTTTGACCCATCCAATACTAATGCTGAGAATATGGCCACCTTGATAACACAGATGAACATACTAACTAAAAAGGTGGAGGAATCAGGGCAAAAGCAGCAGGTACATATCGTAGATACAACCAATGGGGGCTTATGCACATCTTGCATTAGTCAACCATTTGGTAATCAGTGGAATGCAGAGTGTGATCATCCTCCTTACCCAAAAAACATGAATTATGTGTCAAATTATGGAGGCCAGAGATGGGGGGACAGAACTGGGGTCAGCAAGTCCAACCGTATAGACCACCTCACCAGCACAGAACAATGGAAACATGGGTGCCATGAGACCTCATGGTAATGTGGCACCTTATCAGAGGCCACAAGGTTATAACAATCAAAATCAGCAGCAAGCATACCACCCCACTCAGCAACAACATGGGGGGAGGCAAGAAGATGGGTTTTCCAGGCTTGAAGCAATGATGCAACAGGTGATTGGGCCGACTGCCAAAATGAGTGAGAGAGTAGATGTACATGATGCAGCTATTAAAAATATTAAAGTGCAGTTGGGCCAGATATCTATGGCGGTGAACAGTCGTCCTCTTAGGACTTTACCTGCAGATACTAAGGTGAATCCTAAGGACCATGGCCCGAAAAAGATTATGGCAGTGAGTCTCCGCAGTGGAAGGGACTTAGACTTGGAACAAGAATTGGCTCGTGAAAGCAGGCAGGCAGAGACACTAGTACCAGTGCCAATCGAAATTGATGATTCCACAAACTTGACCAAGGGTAACAGTACAAACTGCTAAAGGAGAACCTAGTGGGCAGAGTGTGGCTGATAAGGAAGTGGAAATAACCACAGAGCAGTAGTTGAGGTGGTAGTTGAGAAATAAAAATCCCAAATCACTAGGAAGAAGAGACCGCCAGCCCCATTCGCTCAAAGGCGGGCAAAATACCAAAAGGATGAGCAGTACAAAAAGTTCTTGGATATGCTGAAGTAGATACAGGTAAACATTCCTCTGATTGATGCTCTAAAAGATATGCTTGGGTATGCGAAGACGATGAAGGACTTTATGTCCCGGAAGTTTGATTTCTAAGACTTAGCGAATGTAACTTTGACTCAGACTTGTCTGATCCGTGGAGTTCTACAATTCCCTGCACCATTGGTAATTTGGCTTTTGCCAAGGTACTGTGAGATTTGGGGGCCAGCATTAATCTAATGCCCCTGGCCATTTATAAGAGACTGGGTATTGGTAGAGCCATGCCAACTTCCATGTTGCTGCAGCTAACCGATAGGACGGCGAAGATCGTCGGGTATTCTGGATGATGTTTTGGTGCAAGTGGGGAAGTTTGTGTTCCCTGCTGACTTTGTGATACTAGATTGCCGAGTGGATGAAGAGATTCCCATAATATTGGGTAGGCCATTTTTGGCCACTGCAGAGCTCCCATTGATTGTGAGACTGGGGAGCTCAAGATGAGGCTTAATGATGAAGAAATCACATTGAATGTGCAGAAATCCATGAGGCGACCGAGTGAGTTTGCCAACTGCTCTCTAATTGATGTTGTGGATGTGATAGTGGAGGAAGATGATGTGTCCTTAACTATTGAGGACCCCCTTTCTGCATGTTTAATGAATTTAGATGCGGTAAATGGGGAGGAATTGGCAGAGTGGGTGTTAGCACTTGAAGGTAAAGGAGTATGGCCGAGGGCTCTCGAGTTTGAACCATTGCACTTAGAGAAAAGAGAGAGCCCGCCAACCAAGACCTCTGTGGAAGAACCTCCCAAAACTAGAGTTGAAACCATTACCAACCCATCTCAGGTACGCATTTCTAGTCCCCAATACTACGCTACCTGTTATTATCTCATCCAGTTTGTTAGATGTGCCGGGAAATCAGCTGTTACAGGTACTCTCAGAGTGCAAGACTGCCATTGGATGGCCATGGCAAATATCAAAGGGATCAGCCCGGCATATTGCATGCACAAGATTCTCTTGGAAGAGGTACACAGACCATCCAGGGAACATCAAAGGCGCTTGAACCCAAATATGAAGGAATTGGTGAAGAAAGAAATCATCAAGTGGTTAGATGCGGGAATCATTTCCCCATCTCTGACAGCAGCTGGGTCAGCCCAGTGCAATGTGTTCTAAAGGGTGGCATGACGGTTGTAAAGAATTACAAAAATGAGTTGATATCTACAAGAACCATCACGGGCTGGAGAATATGCATGGATTACAGAAAGCTGAATCTTGCCACCCGTAAAGACCATTTCCCACTTCCCTACATTGATCAGATGCTCGACAGGCTTGCAGGGAGGTCTCACTTTTGTTTCATGGACGGCTACTCGGGGTACAACCATATTTTTCGCCCCGAAAGACAGGGAAAAGACCTCCTTCACATGCCCCTATGGTGTATTTGCTTTCTGAAGGATGCCATTTGTCTTATGCAATGCACCCGCCACATTCCAAAGGTGCATGATGGCCATATTCACAGACATGGTCGAAGACATCATGGAGGTGTTCATGGATGATTTCTGAGTTGTGGGAATTTCATTCGAGGAGTGCCTAACAAACCTGACCCGTGTCCTAAAAAGGTGCATTGAGACGAATCTTGTGCTTAACTGGGAGAAGTGCCATTTTATGGTACAAGAAGGGATCGTCTTGGGGCGCTTGGTGTCAAGTAAAGGAATTGAGGTGGACCGAGCTAAAATCGATGTGATCGAAAAACTTCCACCTCAACATCAGTCAAAGCTATATGTAGCTTCCTTGGGCATGCCGGGTTCTACCGGCGATTCATCAAAGACTTCTCCAAGATCGCCAACCCCCTTTGTAAGTTGCTTGAAAAAGATAACCCCTTTGTGTTTTCTAATGATTGCAAGGTAGTGTTTGAGGAGCTGAAAAAGCGATTAGTCACGGCACCAATCATTGTTTCACCCGACTGGGAGCAACCGTTTGAATTCATGTGCGATGACAGTGACTACACAGTGGGAGCTGTGTTGGGTTAGCGCAAAGATAAAATAATGCACCCAATTTACTATGCAAGTAGGACTTTGAGTGGAGCTCAGCTGAACTACACGGTGACCGAAAAGAAAATGTTGGCAGTAGTGTTCGCCTTTGACAAGTTCAAGTCTTACCTGATCGGGTCGAACGTGATTATGTACACTGATCACACAGCCATCAGATTGGTTGAGAAAAAATAGTCTAAGTCGCGCCTAATTCGTTGGGTGTTGAATCTTCAAGAATTTGACTTGGATATTCGTGACCGTTAGGGCACAGAGAACCAAGTCGCTGACCACTTATCATGTCTTGAAGGTGCTGAGAATGCAATTGAATCGGAGGATATTCTGGAAACCTTTCCGGACGAGCAGCTACTCGCCACAAGCATAGAAGATGTGCCATGGTATGAAGACATTGCAAACTACCTGGCAAGTGGTATTGAACCTTACGAACTCTCTTCTATCCAAAAGAAAAGATTGTATCGTGATTGCCGCAACTACTATTGGGATGAACCTCATTTGTTTACAATTTGCATTGATAACCTGATCCGGAGGTGCGTTCCCGAGATAGAACAATTTTCTGTTTTGCAGGCTTGTCACGCATCACCATATGGAGGATATTTTAGAGAAGTTCGGACAGCAGATAAGGTGCTAGAGGTAGGGTTTTACTGGCCTACTGTGTTCAAAGATGCTCACCAATGGGTGAAGGGCGGTAACGAATGTCAAAGGACGGGGAACATATCCCGTCGTCATGAGATGCCCATGAATCCAATACAAGAAGTGGAAGTGTTTGATGTATGGGGGATAGACTTCATGGGTCCCTTCATCAGCTCTTACGGCAATAAGTACATACTTGTTGCTGTAGACTATATGTCCAAATGGGTTGAAGCTGCAGCGTTCCCCACCAATAATGCAATAGTGGTGGTGGGGTTCTTGAAGAAAAATATATTCACCCGTTTTGGGACCCCAAGGGCTATTATTAGTGACGGAGGCTCTCACTTTTGCAATCGTGTCTTCGAGAAGCTGCTAGCCAAGTATGATGTGCGCCACAAGGTGGCAACCCCTTATCACCCTCAGACGAGCGGGCAGGTTGAGGTATCAAACCGTGAAATCAAGAGTGTGCTGACCAAAATAGTAAATGCCACAAGAACTGATTGGGCGAAAAATCTCGATGACGCACTTTGGGCCTATAGAGACTGCATTTAAAACACTACTTGGTATGTCTCCGTACAAGTTGGTATTTGGTAAGGCATGTCCCCTGCCTGTGGAGCTAGAACATCGAGTGTGGTGGGCATTAAAGCAGTTGAACATGGATCTTTATGTTGCGGGAGAAAATCGAGTCACAGAGCTAAATGAGTTGGAAGAGTTCAGATATCAAGCATTTGAGAGCACAAGGCTATATAAAGAGAGAATGAATAGGTTTCACGACAAAAACATTGTGGACCGAAATTTCAAACCCGGAGACAAAGTATGGCTCTACAATTCAAGACTGAGATTGTTTCTGGGTAAGCTCAAGTCCCGATGGTCTAGACCATTCAAAGTGGTCGAAGTGTTTCCTTCTGGTGCTGTGGAAATTGCTACTGAAGATGGGTCTAAAGACTTCAAGTTCAATGGACAAAGATTGAAAATGTATGTGGGGATGAATGAAACTAGTGAGCTGGCTGTTGTGCATCTTTTTGAACCTCAGAGGCTGAGCGAGCCTTAATTGCGCTCATTCTGCATCGTGCAGGCGCTTCATGGGAGGCAACCTATTAATTGATGTACTCGTCGTGCCGCGACATTAAATCAAGCGCTGGTTGGGAGGTAACCCAATACATATAGTGTTTATTGTATAAAATACTAACATATGCAGGTGTGCAATAAAAGGGGTGAACACAGGACCCAAGAAAGAGGAAAACAAAAGAAGATTTCTGCTGACGCCTGGAATAGCGCGTCGGCGCTAAGGTCGTGCTAGTCAGGTTTCTCACTACCTAGCCTACTTCGCCACTAGCGCGACCGCGCTAATCTCACGTTAGAGGTCGCGCTAGTGGGGTTTTACACTGTCCCTCAACCCCTGGACTAGCGCACCCGCGCTATTCTAGCGCTACGGTCGCGCTAGACCGTCTCGACACAGGTAACTTTTTCGGATAAATTTTTTTATTTTGTTATTTTATTTTTGTAATTTTCCCAACCANCCCCCCCCCCCCCAACTGACACAGCCACTACCCCCCATTTTCTTTCTTAGAATAGAACTCTACCCTCCCATAAACCCTTTCCCTTCTTCTTCTTTTCCTCTTCATCTTTTCCCCCCAAACGCAGGCAAACCTACAACTCAAGAACTCCTATATCTAAGTCTTCTTCAACCCCCATTACTCCATCTCCCTCCTTCAACTCTACATGTATGTACTTCTCACATTAATTTTCTTTTTATTTTGTAACTTTGTTTTTCTTTTTCATTGTGTACACAACTTGTAGATTGTTTTTCTTATTTTGTAGCTGTATTGGGTAGTAGTTGATTTGTACTAAAAAGATATGACATAGGAAGTGTGGGGTGTTGTGGTCATGATTGGATTATTGTGGTGGTGCTGCATATACATTATTGAGTGCTTGGGGTTTAAATTATTAATGCCCACCACATGTTTGTAAAAAGGCCCCAGTGGAGGGAAGTAAAGTGACTGATTTTGTGGTGAAGTCTGAGTAACCACAGTTGGGTCACCATGTTGTACTGAGCTAATACTATGCTAATTGTAGGTACCATGCCTCCACGCAAGCGTCAAGCCACAGGCACCTCCTCGAGTCGTCCGGCAAGAGCCTCAACTGGAGGAAGGCCCCAAAAATCAGTTGACTCGAGGCCTTTCAATAGCCACAAGTTTGTCTCAGCAAATGCTCAGGACAGATTCACTGAAAAAGAGGATAAGACAGTTGTACCTGAGCAGGCCATGGACTCTGAGGCCATCAGGATGAACTGTCCGAGAATGTACGAGGTGTTAATGCAGCGTCGCCTAGACGTTTTCTTTGAGGAACCTGATGAGGCAAATGCCATGATTGTCCGGGAATTTTATGCCAATGCTCCAGAGCATGAAAACTATGTGGGAATAGTACGGAGAAGGCAGGTTAATGCCTCAGTGGAGCACATTCGGACAATGTACAGGCTACCTTCACCAGCGGCTGGTTACGTGGATGCCTACCAGACCTATAGTGGAAAAATGACTCCCTGGGATACGTTCACCTCGACCATCTGTCAACCGGGCGTCGTGTTGAAGTGGTACAAATATGGAAACAACCTCCACTCCTCAGCCCTCAAGTTTGAGGCCAAATGCTGGTTGTACCGGATCAATAGCCGACTCTTGCCATCAAAAAACATTTCGGAGGTAAACATTCCTCGAGGGTGTTTGATTTGGTGCTTCATGGTAGATGCACCATTCGATGTGGCCTGGGTAATTCATAAGGAGATGTTTGCCCGCATGAAGGTCCAAAGGTATGGGTTCTTCTACCCATCTCTTGTCACTCGATTGTGCGATGCGGCTGGGGTGCCACGCGACTTCGTTGTAGATGTCGGGTGCCTAAGGTGCATCTATTCAAAGCTGAAAGAGTTACTACAGGCAAGGAGGTAGTAGAGGCCGATGAGGAATCAGTGGGGCATGACTCTGAGGAAGATGAAGCAGAGGAGGAGCATCAACAGGGAGGTGAGGACACTGAGCTCATGGAGGAGGAGGAGCCCGTTCAGGAGCAGGCTGCGGATGTTGGAGGCCCATCTAGGGCCAGTCGGGGACAGCGGTTAGACCGCCTAGAGCAAGATGTGGCTGGGTGAGGACCTCGGTGACTGACCTGGGGACTCATGTTGATGAGATGGCCACCCAGCAGAAGAAGTCTGAGAAGAGGATCATAGGTTGGCTTCGCGCCCTAGGTCGTGCGTGCAACGTGGACTCAGGCACTGTCTCCGACCAGGATTGAGCTATCAGCGAAGTCCCCTTTCCTTACTCTGTTTTTAATTGGCCATAAGGTCATGTACTCATTTTAAGTGTGGGGTGGGGGATGGCTTCCCTATTTTGTTTTATGTTGTACAGTTATGAATTGTTTGCTTTAGTTTGTGTTTAAATTGGTCGAATTGTAGTTTTGTTTTATTTTTTTCTTTTTGTAATATGTTTTAGTTGTTTTTTAGGTATAGTTAATCAAGTCGTCTTGGCCCGACGACGGATCCCTTCGGTGGGGTTCTTGAGGGTCCAAGTCAATCGGAAAAAAAATAGAAAATTTAGTGGACTCTTCCTGATGATGGATTTCTTAGGCAGTTTTATTGAGGGAGGTTAGTCCAAAGAAAACACCAAAAAGATGGATTTTTTTTTTTTAGGTAGTGTAGAAACTCCCCCTTGGTTTTTATTTTGACCTCGGTTATTTTCCAAGGGTTTAGCTTGAACCGGGTATAGCTAGCTTCTTCTTTTAGTTTTAGTTGATAGGAATCCTTTGGGCAAGGTGCTGAATGATAAAATGATACCCTTAGTGTGTTACACCCAAACACCGTGAATCCTAGAGTGTGACGCTTAGGCTCACCTATTGACTCTTGTAGAATGCCTTAATGATGCATGTTGTAACTAACTTGAATGCTCAATGGAGTTTTTTGATGAACTAATTTGGATTGAATCATGTGCCATGTGTGTGTGAGGTATTTTGCGTCTTATTCTATGTCTGCATTTGGTACCTAGAACTTGCCCCGTATGTATACAAAAAATAGAAGTTTGTTTAGTCTTAGAAGGGATATAGGCATTTCTTTGTTAAGCCAGACGCAAATATGTACCCACCTGAATATAATTAACCATAGTCAACCCCTTTGAGCTTATAAGCATGTTTCTTTGATAACCACATTATGAACCATAACCAATTGTTTGAATAGCCTGTCTGTTTGAACTCGGTACCTCCCATGAGCACTTGAATTGTTAGCAGATATGTAAAAGTCAAAGTGTGGGGTGGTGGTTTGATTTGTAAGGAAAATCAAGGAAATAGAATGAAAAATGCAAAAGTGAAGGCCCCTTAGAGAAAAAACAAAAGAAAGAAAGAGGACAATAAATACATGTAGTCCTTGATAATTAGTGGCATGAAAAAGAAAGTTGCACCTAAAGAATAGTGGGGTATTTATGAAGTAAATCACGGTGAAAGTTCTGGCCAAGCATGAAATGGGCTGAATGTTAATGTAATTGTATTAAAAGTGCTTAGGGAGGTTAGTCACTATACCCATATGTATCATACCCGTCCCTTAGCCTACATTACAACCAAATAAAGACCTATTCATCTTAGACTGAATGAACTCAATTAGTAGAGTATTACACTACGGGCAAGCCTATGGCGTATCTGTGTGACATATGTATGTTTTTTTCTTAGAGTGAGTGAATTCTTTCAATTTAAAGTTCATGTTGCTCTTACTATTATCTTTTGTGGAAATACTCTCAATTGTGTGAAGTGAGGGCACGTGATTTATGAAAAAGAGGTAAGTCTTGACCTCCTTGTAGAGTATCTCGAGGAAGTAAGAGTATAGCATGACATGTGAGAGTCATCACTTGAGGCATAGATGTTACACTGCTAGGTACAATGCTTGTAAAACGTTTCTGGTATGACACGGTAGGGGAGTGTTTGATGCAAAGAAACCTTGCAGGATGTAGTGGATTGCTCGAGGACTAGCAATGATTTAAGTGTGGAGTGTTGATAATAGGTTGAATTCACATAGTTTAGCATATATTTATACTCTAACTTAAGGATGCTTCACGGTCTTAAGTGTGTTAAATGATGATAAATTGGCTCTAATGGTGATTTTTGTATTTCACAGGAGTAGAATAAGCTATTGAGGACTTATGACGGTGATCCGGGAGAATTCGAAAAATAACATGCCATGGGGTAATTCCGAGGTGATTTGAAGGCTGGAGATTTTTCGACGCAGTAGGAAACCCCATTAGCGCGAGCTGTAGCACGACCTTAGCGCGCCCGCGCTAGTCCAGCTTTCTGGAGGCAGACAGAAACCCCATTAGCACGGGCACTAGCGCGAGATTAGCGCGCCCGCGCTAGTCCAGACGGGAAAAATGCCATGGAAAAGGGTACTTTTGGAAGTTCGGGGCCAATCCACTTAACCTATAAAAGGTTCAATTCGCCCAAAGGAGTAGATTATCCAGGTTTAGAGTTTAGAATAAGAAAAGCAAGGGCAAGAGGCAAGGAGGGAAATTGGGAATCAATCCATATCTCCTTCTCTTGTGATTTTTATTATTGTTCATGAATTCTTTTGTAGTTTTCATTATTGTTATGAGTAGCTAACTGTTCTAATCTAAGGTTTTGGTGGAACCCGTTGGGGGATGACTCTATTGTGATATTAATATGTTTTTGGTTGGTTGTTAATCTCTCTTTGTTCAACTACGTTCTTGTTGTAGTTAATTGAAAGGATCCTCAATTAGTTGTGCCTATTTATTATGTATCTACTTGAGAGAGAGAGTGCATATTTAGGTAGTTGTTTGAACAACATCGCTCCCGGAGTATAGAAGAGAGTCATAACCGAGGGTTTAGAGGTTGGGTTAGAGATAACGATACCTCTGGTGCAATCTAAAGTGAGTTATAATGCAAACTAGCTAGCGTAACTTGAGAGAGTGCGTCTAGTAAATTATCATTATTAATTGAGAGAGATTTTTGGTAGCTGGAGTGTTCATGATTGATAGAGACAACTAAATAAAAACTATAGGAAGTATCCAAGAAGGAAGCTCACCAATGGGAGAAACCATAACCTTAGACCTTTATCGCATCTGTTTACACTTCAATATAAGTTTTCTTTTAGTTTATTTAATTTCATTCAGTTATAGTAGTAAAAATACCGAAAAGTGATATTCACAACCTTTGGGAAATTTATTATTGAGAATCGAGTAGTCTAACAACAATAATTGATAGGTTAATTCCCTGTGGGATTCGACTCTGGGCTAAATACTCAGATTATATTTGTAACGCCCGCTTAGTCTTTAATATACATAGTTGAGCGTGATCAGACATCCTCGTCGATCTCTCCATCTCCCTGGATGATTGACCCTAGGTACTTGAAACTTTCTCTCTTGAAGATGACTTGTGAGTCGAGCTTCACTACCATGTCTGCTTCCCCCGTCACGCTCCTCAACTTACACTCCAGTTATTCCATCTTAGTCCTACTCAACTTGAAATCTTTGGACTCCAGGGTCTGCCTCCAAACCTCCAGTCTCTCATTAACGTCGCCTCGCGTCTCATCAATCAGAACTATATCATCAGCGAACAACATACACCACAGCTATATTCGATATATATATACATACACACACCACGGCTTATATACTATACACTTAGTATGTGTATAGCTTTTATATATATACTATACTATATTATATATACATATTATATATAGTTCTATAAAATGTAGTGCTACGACTTAAGTATCAATATAGCACTACATCTTATAGAATTATATATATATATATATATATATATATATATATATATATATATATATATATATATATATATATATATATATATATATATATAAACTATATACAAGATGTATATATAAACTATATACAAGATGTATATATAGTATAGTATTCGATATTAAATATTGAATATTACAATTTAGGATGTTAATTTAATTAAATATTATGCACATATATGTGTGTGTGTGTATATATATACACACACACACACACACATAGATCGGATATAGTGTCCATATAAAAGTAATTTTAAAAAACCCATACACGCGCACACACACACACATACACACACACACACACACACACACACACATATATATATATATAAAGTAATAAATATTGTTTATTTAAAAGCTATTTATATAAAGGTTGATAAAAATCGACCGACTGCGGTCTGTAACTTCATTAAATTTATATTTTAATTATTTTAAAATTGTATTTCCGATTGAATTCGGTCAGAAAAATTTAATTAAAACTTATTCCGGTTGGTAAATTATATATATAATTTTTGTTATATTAAAAACCAATTGCCTTGGGAAGGAAATCATAATTTCAAATATACCAACCGAAATCGGTCGGTATATTAGAAAAATTTTAATCAAAAATTATCTTTGTAAATAATATACAAGTATGACCAGGTCTTGGTCAAATATTCACCAATTTTCGATAGAAATTGGTCGTAATATTTATATATTTGTTGTGGGATCACTATTTTCGTTGTTAGAAATATTTGCTTTGACTTTTGCGACCAATTTATTTAATTTCCGGCCGATTTCGGTCGGTATTATGTGGACGAATTTGACAGTTTTCTAGTAGTGTATGGGGTTACACCAAGGGTTTGTGCTCAACCCGATTTTATTTGCTCTGGCGATGGATGCAGTAACACACCATATTCAAGGCAAAATGCCATGGTGTATGTTGTTCGCTGATGATATAGTTTTGATTGATGAGACGCGAGGCGGCGTTAATGAGAGGTTTTGAGACAGACCCATGAGGCTAAAGGTTTCAAGTTGAGTAGGACTAAGACAGAATATCACGAGTGCAAATTCAGTTTTGCGTCGGGGCAAGCGGAGATGGATGTGAGGCTTGACTCACAAGTCATCCCCAAGAGAGGAAGTTCCAAGTACCTTGGGTCGATTATCCATGGGGATGGGGATATAGATGAGGATGTCGTGCACCGTATAGGAGTTGGGTGGACGAACTGGAGGTTAGCTTCTGGAGTCCTGTGTGACAAGAAAGTACCACTGAGACTCAAAGGCAGGTTCTATAGAGCGGTGGTTAGACCGGCCATTCTGTATGGGGATGAGTGTTGGGCAGTGATCACACCCAACTCTAGTACTAAAAAGGATAAGCGGTCGTTGCAAATATAATCCGGTCTATAAGTCTGGAGTCGAATCCCACAGAGAATTAAGGTTTCGCTATAATTGTTCAATATTGCTAAGAAACGCAAGTCCAAACAATTTCCTAAATATTGAGATTATAGTATTTATTTCTAACTAATTAACTAAGAAACTAAAGCAGTAAATTAACAACTAAAGATGCTAAGGGTAGGAGATTAAATTTAGGAGGTCTAGAGTTATGATTTCTCCAACTGTCGGAATCCTTCCCGCTATGTTTCTATAATTTAGCCTATGTATTCTCTACTGGTCGTGAGCATTTTAGGTGCCGTAATTCTCTCTCAGGAAACTAAAACAATTTATTAGACATATTCCCTCGATCTACGCTAGTTGGTTTTATCTAACTGCTCATTATGACCACGTCAAGGCTTTGTTCTTTCTAAACCTACCTTTCAACCTGTTGTATTGATTTCTCACATACGTTAGGAGTGACGTTGTTCAGAAACCACCTAAATATGTATCCTTTCTCAAGCAACACATAATAAATAGGCACAATCAATCGATTGTCATTCAATCAACAACAATAAACACGTAGTTGAACAAGTAGAGAAATCCAACGGCTCAATTATATAAAAACATAACAAGAATTTGTCCTACAAAAGGTTTCATCAAAACCCTAGATTAAAAATTAGCTATTCATAATAGTATGTAAGAATACAATACTAAAAGTCATAACCAACAACGAAAAATAAGAAGAGGAAGGAAAAAATCGTAGCAGAATTCCCCGCCTTGCTCCTATTGTGTCTTTGCCTCCTTAGGTCGAATCTCTGTCTCAAATCTGTCAAAATCTCTCAAAAATAATGTTCTCCCATGTATATATACCAATTAGGGTCGGGACCAAACAATTATACCTTCTCCTACGCGTAAAAGGACAAGTTTCCAGACTTGGACGCTCGCGGTCCGGGCGGTATTTTCCTAGTGCACTATTTCGCGCATTTTTCACCCTGTTCCGTTTGGAATTTGGAAAAACATAAAACATGAAAGTTGTATCCCTTTGAGTTATCAACCATACATTATATTTCTCAAATAAAGTTTTGAGAAAAGGTTTATGTCTATTTTACTAGACAGTGCGCAATATGGCTACTCGAGTCTTCGTTTGTTCTTAACTATCAAATTTGACCCCCGAACACGATCCCGACTTAATTCCTCGGGCTTTTACTCAGACTTCAAAGTTCCAAATCACTTGAGTTCATTCCATAACATCTACATAGCTCGGAATCACTCCTACAAGGCATAAAACACACAATTAGTGCAAAATACTAGCGATTAAAGCTCAAACTCAATTAAAGTACAGTAAATTAGAGTGTAATAAGCGACTAAAATACGTAATTATAGTCTATCATTAGGCAGCCAAGAATTCACATACCCAACAGATGAAAGTGGCAGAAATGAGGATGTTGAGATGGATGTGCGGACACGCTAGGCTGGATAAGATTAGGAATATAGATATTCGGGAAAAGGTGGGTGTGGCTCCCATGAACTACAAGATGCGGGAAGCGAGGCTTAGATGGTTCGGGCACGTGCAGAGGGGAAGCATAGATGCCTCGGTTAGGAGGTGTGAGCAGTTGATATTGGCAGGTACGAGAAGAGGTAGAGGGCAGCCTAAGAAGTACTGGGGTGAGGTAATCAGGAAGGACATGGCGCGACTTCAGATCTCCGAGGACATGGATCTGGATAGGAAGGTGTGGAAGTCGAGCATTACGGTTGTATGTTAGGAGGAAGTCAAGCGTTTTTCTATGTTGTTCCGGGGGCGGGGATGGGCTGATAATGCTTCGATGTGGGTTGCTAGTGGTTTATGTAGTTTCCACACTATTTTATATATCATTCTTGATGGTTATTGTTATCGCTTTTACATCTGCTTTTCTATTTCTTACAATGGTGATACTATTTTTCTTGCTTCTGTTGCTGTCACTAATCTATTGTGTAATATTTATTTTCTTCTTCTTGAGCTGAGGGTCTTTCGGAAACAGTCTTTCTATCCCTCCAGGGTAGGAGTAAGGTCTACGTACACTCTACCCTGCTCAGACCTCACTTATGGGATTCTTCTGGGTCATTAGTTGACAGAAAATTACAAAATTCTCGGTAGATCTATTTTGTCCAATTCTTTCTTAAAATTATATTATAAGATAGGACTTGTCCTATCAAAGGATTAGGGACTGTCTACCCCGGGGACTTTCATACTTGGCAAGTAGCTATACAACTTATATTGAAGAATTCCTCACTTCTCAAACCAGATACTCCAAAATCCAAATATATGAACAAATAAATCACGCCAATAAAAAAGATTAAACTGTTCTTTCTTTTCTTGCAAGGGAATAGTTTAATCTAATATTTTCTTTCTTCCCTTTTTAATACAGTTAATATAGAAAGAGAGAAAGCAAATGGAAAACAATGGTTTCTTAGCCAGTTGATTGTTGAAATATTGCAATGGTTCAAATCACGACCTTTTACCATTGGACTGTTCTTAAAGGGACGTGAACTAATCCAATATAAAGTAGAAAAAATAAGAAAGCTCGTTAATTTGAACCTTTTTAAGTAATAATACAATTTACAGAGAACTGATGGATCGGGGCTTAGAAACTAAGACTGTAAGGAAGAAGACCAACGTAGGAAAATTGAATGGAAGAAGGAAAGAGTTGAAAGAAGGAACAGGTTTAACCCAAGAAGAACAAAGGATCAAGAAAGGTTATGGTTGCTGCCTGGGAAGAAAGCTCAAATGAAGATTCAGAGGATGAAGATGGAGATGAACAAGCACTTATGGCAATTGGAGAACCCGATGAAGAATCTGAGGTAAGTATAATTTATCTCAAAGACAAGATTAAATTTTTATCTAAAAGAAAGGCTATCTGAGTTACTCCGGGATTTCATTGATGAATATGATGATCTAAACAATAAAAAGAAACAACTATCTAAGGAGTGTGTGATTTTGAAAGATAAGTGCAAAAATCTAGAACTTAGGGCTAGTGAAAGTGATAGTAAAAATGTTGAGTTAAAGAACCAAGTTCATGAATTTGACACCACTGTCCTAGAGCTAAGATCTGAAAATATAAAACTAAAATTAGGAACAGGTAAAAAGAAAGCTGATCACACACAACTCACATTAGAAGAAAACCTAGGAAAAATGAAAGACAAGTTGTACAAAAGAGATGAGCAGATAAGAGTCATTAAGCAGGATCTAAGCAAGGTTAAGCACAAGCTAAACAAAACCTGTAAATGGAATAGGTCCTCCGATGCACTTTCATGGCTACATGAACACCATAGTAGCAATAAGAGAGGACTTGGCTACGGGACCCATACACCTAAGTGGGATCCCAAAAGCAAGTACCTCACACTTCCTAAGAACAGAATCTGAACACATTCTGGTAAGAATGGTCACTATAAAAGTGAATGTAATGCAAAAGAAAAGGCTAGTCAAAAGAATAAAATATTTGTTCAAGGGAAAAGTAGGCTACCAGGATGGTCCAAAAAGAATTTGATTCACCTTTTTGCCTATAGAAAGGGACCCAAACTAGTTTGGGTTCCTAAGACTAACCCCTTATTTCCTTTTGTTGGTCCAAGTGAATGGGAGCATCCAAATATGATACACGGATAGTAGCTGCTGAAAGCATATGACAGGTAGCAAGAACCAGTTCCTTTCATGTGAGGACCTCAAAGGAGGTGATGTCTCCTTTAGAAATAGGAAGAAATGTGAGATCATTGGGGTTGAAAAGGTAGGTAAGACTGATTCTCACTTTATTGAGAATGTCTACTTTATAGATAGCCTAAAATATAGCCTAATCAGTGTATCACAATTGTGTGATAGAGGTAACTTGGTAGAATTCACCACTACCAAATCTTTTGTGATAAATCTTACCATTGACAAGATTGTTTTGCAGGGAAAGAGTAAACAATATTTACATTGTAGATCTGTCCACACTTTCAGAAAATGAACTTACTTGCTTAAGTGTGTAGGATAATGATCCTCTCCTTTGGCACAAAAGACTTGGACATGCCAGTCTAAGTCAACTCAACAAACTAGTCTTCAAGGACTTGGTGATAGGACTGCCTAACATTAAGTTCAGGAAAGACAAAGTTTTTGAGGCTTGTACAAGAGGGAAGCAGGTAAGACCCTCTTTCAAAAGCTAGAAAATGGTAAGTACCACCAGAACGATGGAACTGGTCCATATGGATCTTTTTGGACAAATGAGAACTCTGAGAAGAGGTGGTAAGAGATATGTTATGGTATTTGTTGATGATTACTCTAGGTTTACTTGGACACTGTTTCAGACATCTAAAAATGAAGAATTCGACATGTTCACTTCCTTTGTTAGAAAAACTCAAAAACAACTAGGTAATCAACTTGCATCAAATAAGTCTGATCATGGTACTGAATTTGAAAATGCTAAATTTGCTGAATTTTGTGATGTGCATGGCATAGATCATAATTTTTCTGCACCTAGGACTCCACAACAAAATGGTGTAGTTGAAACAAAGAATAGGACATTGGAAGAAATGGCTAGGACTATGCTTCTTTCTAGTAAACTGCCTCAGAGTTTCTGGGCAGAAGCTGTGAACACTACATGTTACATCATAAATAGGTGCATGACCAGAACTCTTGTTGAGAAGACTCCCTATGAGTTACTTAAAGGGAGAGAGCCAAATATATCCATCTTAGGGCATTTGGATGCAAGTGCTTTGTGCACAATAATGGCAAAGACTCCCTAGGTAAGTATGATCCCAGAAGTGACGAGGGAGTATTCTTGGGATATTCTTCACATAGTAAAGTTTGTAAGATCTATAAAAAAAGAATTGTGTGTAGAAGAAAGTGTACATGTAGTTTTTGATGAAACTAACATTCTTTCTGAGAGACAGAAACATGAAGATGAAGCAATTGGGATGGAACGAAAATTTAAATGAAATCACAGCCCAGACTGAAGCTGCACCAGAAGAAGGAACAAGTGATGGAACAGGTTCTTCTACTCAGGGCAACCTGACAGGGGGAACTGAACAAGGAGGAAATGAATCTCAAACCTCGATGGAACCTGCCCATAAACCTATTCCACAACAACAAAGCATTGAAAGAACATCAAGGGGAAACCAGTTGGTTGTGAAATCTTACAAGTATCAAAGTTCTCATCCCATTGAGAATATAATCACTGAACCAACCTCTGGAATCAAAATTAGATTTTTATTAAAGAATCTTCATGCTTTTGATACTTTCTTATCTCCTATTCAACCTAGAAATATTGTTGAGGCTTTGCAGGATGCAGACTGGGTAAATGCAATGCAAGATGAACTCAACCAATTCGAAAGGAGTCGAGTTTGACATCAAGACCAAAGGACACATCAGTAGTTGGCACAAAATGGGTCTTTAGAAACAAAAGCCTTAAATAGAGATCACTTTGAGAGGAACATGTTGGAATTAGGGATTATAAGATCACCTAAAAGGACCAGTTCAAAGTTAAACAGAAAAAAAATGAAAAAAATTATTTGAGAAAAAAAAAATTTGGGTAGAAAGTCAGTAAATTTTGTACATAATTCGATTAAATCTTGCTCAGTCTCATACTTTCAACAGTATACTCATGTGCCATGTGCTGAAATGACGCATTAATCTCTAATGATATTTTCTCTATTTTGGAAAATTTAGACTTACACAAGAGAATTTTCAGTGAAGAACCTGGTTCATCAAGATAAATAGGTATATTTTCTACACTCTGCATAATTTGAGATAATTATATTTGGATCATGAGCAGAGTCCTACTTAATTCCAAACTCCTTTTTGGACTTATTCGTTACAAGTGAACCAGTTCTATTCAAAAGAGTCTCAACCGAATTGAAGTGCCTAGATCCTAGGGATACACTCCAACGTCTCTTCAAAACTGAATTTCAGTTTGATTAGAATTCTAAGAGTCTGAAAACCTATAGTTACCCCATCAATTATTCCTCTGTATATTGATCAATTTTAGTGTATTCCTTACTTCATCTCTCTCAAGCCGCCAAAAAACTCTCATTCTTCTTCCATCTTCCAAACACAATCTAATTCTCTTCTCTTTCATACCCTAGCCCAGATATGTCGAACACTTATGAAAATCCTTCATCACCACCATAGGAAACCACTTCCACACCTTCTATCACTCCTTCAACCACACTAATCTCTAAGAAAAGTAGAGTAAAGATGATGGCTCGTAAGATTGTCGTTGAAGGAGAACAGATCAAGAAAATAAACAAGCAATTGAAAGAAGGTAGGGAGAAGAATCCCAAAAATCTGAAGATTCATTTAAGTTTGCTACTAAGGGGGAAGAAAGTAGGTATTCCAAAACTGAACAGGTATCTTCTGATTCTAAAGTTACTTCTGAGACAATTTCTGAAGTTGCTGCAAATTTGGGGAATAGATTTGTACTGGTAGGATCTATAGCAGGTGTCGAGACTACAGAATCTGGAGAAGTTGGTGATAAAAATAAAAAGGGAAAAGAAAAGGAGAGCAAGGGTTCTAGGAGTACTGTGAGGGGAAAGGGTACAAGAGTGGATGATTCTTCACCCACTTCTGTTGGTCTAACAAAAGAAACTGGGGAAATGGTTGTTTGGGAGAGGAATTTACTAAAATAGAAGAGAGTGTGAGCAAAACAAGGGGGAAGTAGGTCTAGCAAAGCTGCTGAGGGGTTGGTTCAACTTGGGAAAAATATAGATGAACATGTTCCATCTGAACAGGAAACCCTCGCAGACCTACTGATAGGGTTATCAATGGCACCAAAACTCATGTCATTCCCTATGGCTTCATTATCACGATTGTACTTGCACATTTCAAGGTACCTATGAAGAAGTGGGAGATTAGTACAATCAACGATCATTTTGTGGTAAATACTCTGATTGTTTGCGATTATGAAGTCAATGCCACTCCTAAAGAATCTGGTTCATCCAAGAAGGTACCAGTGAATAGCAAGGTCAGAGCCTTAGTGCTAGAAAGTAGGGCTAAGGATGCTAAGATTAAGAGGCTGAAGAAGAGGTTGGCAGAGGTGGAGACTGAGAGAGATGCTCTCAAAACTGAGATGGCAAGAGAAAAGGAGAAGAATGATGGTATTCTTAAAAATATGTTGAAACTCCTCCAAGCCAAAAATCAAGCACCTGGACCTTCCCAGCCTTAAGCCTCCTAGCCTAGTGTAGATTAACCAGTGACCCAGTTCGAGGCTTTTTGTTTCTTTTGCTCATGTTTACAGTATTTTTATTTCTTCTTATGCTTTGTGGTAGAATCTTATCAATCATCAATGAAATTCACTGTCTTTTGCTCCAATTGTTTGTTTATATTTCTTTGATGGTTAAAACTCTTAGCTTGATCTATGATGATTAATTCATTTTTGCATCTAAAGTAGCCCCAGTAGCCATGAGTAAGCTTTAAAATCTTGTTATCTCACATTTTTATGCAACTTTTCGATGATGCCAAAAGGGGGAAATAATTAGGTTGTGCTTTAAACAAGTGTTGTTTACTTTGGAAAAGTGATGTTTATAACCTAATGTACTTGTTCCTTGATGATAAGTGATAAAAAGGAAAAATATTTCTAATATTGTGTTGGTGTTGAGCTAAGTTAAAACAGGGCCTAAGCTTATGAAAAGCACAGAGTTTGTCATCATCAAAAAGGGGGAATTTGTTGGCCCAAGTAAAGGTTAGTTTTGAAGATTGACAGAGGAACTCAGGCTTGAACCAGGTCCATCCCTCCAGGTCCATCCTGCGCGCGTAGAAACGGGCAGATTCAAGCATGTGGGATGCACATGAAGGAGATGAGCTTAAATTGGTGTATTTGATATCTCCTGATCGAAAAGGTTGCATAATTGATAAGGATAAGGACTCCTTAATCAAAGAGAACACTATCCAAGATAGGGAAGGAGTTAGAAGTTGAAATCAACTAGAACTCTTCCACCAAGGAAGAGTAGCATCAGAATTCTAGTTAATATTTATTTACTAACTCTATAAATATCAGTGTTGTTCTCTTTTATATGGGTTGCGAAAACACAAAAGTTAAATGTGAATTGAGACCAAAATAGCAAGGCAACTTTGCAAGCAGTTCGTGTGTGATTCAAGTGTGAAAACCTGCAGCTACATGAACCAGACAGAAGAACCAGCTCCAAGTGTCTATCTTTTATTCTAGTTCAATTGTAGTAGGTGTTTTCATATTGTACCTTTCAGCTTTCTTAGAAGCAAATTATACTAGGTACCTGAGTTGTATCTTTCAAGTTAGAGTTAACTTGACGTAGTCGCAGCAGTTTGTGGCGTGTTGCTATAAGGGTTAGAGTTAATCCTTAGGTTTGCAAGAGTTTGTAAACTTTGTTGTTGGCTCAGAGTTGTAGTGAAGAGTTTGGAGAAAATCCTACTGGGGAGTAGGTCATTTTTTTTTCACCTTTTGAGCCAGGTATTTTTCACATAAAATACTTGTGTTCTTTATTTTCTGTATTTATTATTCCACAGCAGTAGTAGTTGGAACGCATAGACGAACCAGGTCCTTCTATAATCTATGCACGCAAAAAATTAGACACCACACAAATCACCCCCCCACCCCTGTTGTGTGGTATTGAAGTATAAAACATCGGTACCTGAGTTGTATCTTTCAAGTTAGAGTTAACTTGACGTAGTCGCAATAGCTTGTGGCGTGTTGCTATAAGGGTTAAAGTTAATCCTTAGGTTTGCAAGAGTTTGTAAACTTTGTTATTGGCTTAGAGTTGTAGTGAAGAGTTTGGAGAAAATCCTACTGGGTCGTAGGTCGTGAGTTTTTCACCTTTTGAGCCAGGTGTTTTCCACGTAAAATACTTGTGTTCTTTACTTTCTGTATTTATTATTCCGCAACTATAGTAGTTGGAACACATTGAAGAACCAGGTCTTTTTATAATCTATGCATGCGAAAAATTAGACACCACACAAATCATCCCCCCTCTTGTGTGGTATTGAAGTATAAAACATCATCATGTATTCATGATATGGATGTAGTTCCGTCAACATTGAATCAGGTAATTAAATTTGCATCACAATGGGGAATCCGTCAAATCAGATGAGATCAACAGGCAGCGCGGGATATCAACTCAGATGCAATCGTAAGTGGAACACTCGAGGACATAGATAAGAAATAGAAATTACAGAATTCAGCTGAGGATAATTTCACTAGCTACCTCAACTGAAAGTCCATGAAATGAAGCTGATATAGATTCAAACCCTAATATGATCCAAGAACCAAGGGAAAACAAAAATTTCAAAATAACCGTGGAGGAGCTCGAAGTTGTTATATTATTCGTCCATTGGACTGATAAAAATGTTTACATCGGAACATACTTGATCTTGGAAACTAAAGGTAAGTTGATTGAATTTTTATGCACCAATGCCTATTGCTTTGTTTGGTCGCATTGAGACATGACGGGTAAACCACCGGAAGTAATGACTCATAAGCTGAATGAGGACCCATTTCACCCTCTTATCAAACAAAAGAAAATGAAGAAAGGAGCATTTAAACATCAAGTGATTCAAGACGGGGTACAAAAACATCTAAAAATGGCTCAGTTCGAGAGGTAAAGTACCTTGACTGGTTAGCTAATACTGTTGTAATCCAAAAAGGAATGGGAAGTGGCAACTGTGTGTGGATTATACTAATCTAAATAAATCTTTCCCTAAATATTCGTTTCCTTTATTGCATATAGATCAACTAATTAATTTCAGTGCATGTCATGAACTTTTATGTTGTTTAGAAGCATATTCTGGTTATAATCAAATAAAGATGGACCCTCTAGACGAGGAAAAAACTTCGTTTCTTAAAGACAGGGGGACTTACTGTTATAATCAAGGTCTAAAACTGACTAATATTACCACAAATAACTTGATATTAAAAAAAATAAAGAGATGTCTTTTGTTGAAATGATTGCATAACTAAAGATAAATAATTAATCACAGTTCATTTAGAATATATTTATGTTCTTCTATTTAATCCTGATTGATTCAAGTTTGCTTTTTACTAATTTGACTTTTAATACATTATTTGATTTTTCTTATTTTGTTGCATCGTCAATGATCTTCTAACAGAAACAAATATATATACCCTAAAAGTGTTTTCAAGTTTAAAAAAAAATACTTTTAAGATGCATTTGGATTTTTTTTTAAAATGGAATTCATTTTTTAATTAGTTAACTCAAAGATTTAAGTTATTTGTAATATTAAAATAATTTATATTTTATTGATTCAAGTTCTTAATATTATCTCATCTCAATTTTTAAATATTTAACTATGATAATAATTCTATCCGGTAAGAATTCTATTCATAAAGGATAAAAAAAAATAACGTGACTTTTCCATTTTGGATTGTTGTGTTTGTAGCATCATCATCATCATTATTATTATTATTATTAACTTTCACCAATAACCTTTTTGCTCTTTCTCTTCTATATTCTTAATGTTATTCGTTATTTCTTCTAATTTTTGAGTAAGTTTTAAAACTATAATACAAAAAATGATAAATAAAAATATATTATTTGAATAAAAAAGTAATACAAATATAATTGTCACACCTCTTTTTTACGGGGAAAGGAGTTTTTTCACTTTAAGTAACATTATTGAAATGAGATTCTTTATTTTATTATATAGTCGCCAGTTAGAATAATTATTTAAGGAGTCCCAAATCAAGTAAAATTTTGACTTTGTTTACGGTCTGTGAAACACAAAGTCCGGGTAAAGAATTCTGCTAATCCGGAAGAAGGTGTGAAGCACTTCTGGATTCCGTGATTTTAGCATGACCGCTTTACAAATTACAACTGGCTTAATTATCCGGGTTATTATATCTTTTAAGACTTACGTGCATTTTTACCTCTTACCTATTTTAATGGTATGTTTAAGTAATTATGAATTTTAATTTAAAATAAGTTGCAATATCGCACACTTATCATTTTGTACACATTGCGAGTCACGCCACATGAAATATACCTGTGATTTACAACGTACTTATTATTATTGTTATTTTAAGTTGAGATATCAAGTCACATAAATACGCACTTGAATTTTGGAGTTAAGTATCACAGTTGTGCCACGGGAATCGAACCTACAACTGTGACAATTGCATTATTAATCGTGCCTAAAGCAAATAATGTGTTTAAATTATTATTTTTCTTACTTTGAGATTATTGTGAGGCATAAGTTATGAAAATTATTATGAAAAATTGGCATCCTATAACAATACATAACATGAATTGACAATTTTTTAGCCTTATATTAGGTTTGGCAAAGATAGCTTCAAATAATTGGTATTATATAGTCAAATCCTAAAAAAAACTACTCTCTTATATATTCTCTCTAAAAAATAATTACACGCTTATTCTGGCTTCCCTCCCCCTTTCTCTCATTGTAGTACTTCTTCTATCTCTTCTCTTTCGCTCTCATAGTTTAGCAAAAATTCTTGCAAATTATGAAGAAAAAAAATCAGTGGGAGGTTGATCTCACATCAGAGAAAATCAAAAGCAAAAACTAAGAGAAAAAATACATTTCAACTTTGTTTCCTTCTCTCTTCTTTTTTTGGTTGTTGGATTGAACAAGTGGGTGTGATTGAAATTTTTTGAAAATACCTAAACGAGGATATATACAAAATTTGAGTAAGATTAGAAGTGGTTTAGATTGGTTTTAGGTAAAAACTCAGACCTAAAAATTCAACTGCGACATGTGTATATCGTGTACATCAGTGTATATTACACACAAGTTTTTAAGGACGTCTGTGTATATCACTTTGTATATCATGTATTTATGGACGCCCGTGTATGTCACATTGTATATCGTATATATAACACAAATTTTCATGGATATACACAGATACACATAATATACATGAGGCAATGAGTATTGATGTAAGAGTTTTTTTCTAAAAAGAATATTTTAAGGATAAAATAATAAAAATCTTGGTCAAACTTAAAGTGCTTATAAGCTAAAATTCATAAGTTGGGGGTGACAAGCTTATGACTTTTGGCTTATTTTTGACTTATAAGCACCTAGCTTATAAGCACTTTTAACTTTACCAAACGCGTAGATAGCCGAAAAGTGCTTATAAGCTAGTTTGACCAGCTTATAAGCTTAGCCAAACACTCTCTAAAATCCTAATATTTGAAAATTGAATATTTCAAAAAAGGAAAAAAAAATAATAAACAAAATATAATTGGTTTAAAAATTCTAAATATTAGGAAAACCCATAAATGATTATTTTGTCTAATATGAAAACAAAAATATAAGAGTATAAAAGGCGAACGACATTTCACTAACAGTGTTCGTGCTTTCAATATAGTATAGAATAGATAAGTTAAAAAATCCGATTTTTTAACACGCGAAAATTGAACAAGGCACAATTCACCTCTAAATTAATACTCCCTCCGTTTCAATTTATGTGAATTCATTTGACTGGGCACGAAGTTTAAGAAAAGAGAGAAGACTTTTGAACTTGTGGTGTAAAATGAGGTACATATATTATGTATGGCTATAAATCATTGCATAAAGGTAAATTGTTTCCAAATAGGAAAATTGGTCATTTTTTTTTTGGTAGACTAAAAAGAAAATAGGTTCACATAAATTAAAACGGAGGGAGTAGCATCTTTCAATTCATACCTCAACCATGTCGCCAAGATGAAAACTTGGAACGCAATTTTGTATCAAACTAATTAAGGCTAGATGGAAAAACTGCTCGAATCTATGTTACATATAGAGCTTCAAATACAACAATTACAACGATCCAGTAAAATTCCACTAGTGGTCACAACATCTCACGCAAAACATTTGCAAGGACATTTCTAAATGCATGCAAGAAGTGATTATTACTACTACTAGACTACAATTCCTTTTAGTAATGGTCAAATATACAAGTACAGGCTAGAAAGTAGTTTATACAAGTAGAGAGTTTCAGCAGGAAAATAACATCAATACAGATTACCGATACAACCACTGAAGAAAGGAAAGAGAGGAGGGGGAGAATGGATCTTCAACATGTGTGAACTGCATTTCATATACATATAGGGAATACCAAAGAGTAGGACCAGACAATGAAGAACTAAGGGACTACACGGGTCCTCCTCATTTCATCAACATGCCCTTGCGTATCTGTTACATTGCATAGACAATCTCTCCACTGCTATCAATGTCAAGGTCAGCATCGCTCTCCAAGTCTTCGTCCATGTCATCGTCAATGTCCAAGCATCCCGTAAGATACTGATTCAGGTTGTTGGTTCCAGCTGCAGGAATCGTGGCCTCGGCTATTATCTGCATGATTTCATCAATACTCTGCATAGGTTGATCTGGCTCTTGAAACTGATTGTTTGTATTGTTATCCATGAGATCTGCAGGGAGGTTCTTCAAGAACCACTCATGGTTCTTGATCTCAGGCATCGTTATCCTCTGTTGCAATGCAAACATAGCATGACCAAATTAAACTCTGAATATAGCTCAAACTGTTCAATCACAAACAGAGCTAAATAAGACAATTCATCGAATACTACTTCCCGCACCAGACAATGCTCAACAAAGAGAAGAAAGAAGCCCCGTGAAGAATCATGTGATTAAGGGGTGCGGAAGAAAGGAAAAACGATTTAGCAAAAGAAAAGGAAGATCCATTGGCAAAGATACGGCACCTTCGGGTAAAATATTCCCCTGACCAGGATAGGATAAAAGTTCAACCATAAACGCATTGACCTGTTGCTACTACCAAATAGTAGTTAACTGGAAAATCTTAAAGTATACTTTTAAGAGTGATTGCAAAGGATGAAAATTCGAATACAGGAAACTATTATTTCGACAACGTTAATATACCTTTGCAGGATCAGCCACAAATATTCTTGAGATCAGATGACGACATTCAGCAGATATGTGGACATAATCTGGAATTGAATATTGTACATTCAAGATTCGCTGCAAAAAAAGAAGAGAGCTCGGAGTCAAGTAACAGAAACGATGAAGATCTTTCAGCAACAATAGAGCAAAGGAATTTACTTGTATTGTCTTGCGAAAATTCTTAGGCTCCTCTGGATCTTCAAAAGGGTAAGCTCCCACAAGCATGACATACAAAGTCACCCCGCAAGACCATACATCAGCAATCTGCAAAAAAAGTTAGTGATAATGATGAAAAACTCTTAAACATGAATAAGCCATATAAAAGTCATTAAGGGTAGAATTGTAAGTTTAAATTAAATTGTTACAAAATTTAAAAAGGGATCATTCTTTTTGAAACGCACCAAAAAGGAAATAGGTTCACATAAAATGGAACGGAGGCAGTAACTACTTTGGCTGCGAACTTTCAAGGAATTTTATACAAATTAAGTATTTTAACGGAACAACTTTTTACATTTTCAGACAAATCTATCCTTTCACGTCCTGATAGTTCTGATGCTGAATGGTCCATCAAACAGCGTCTAAGAACCCTTCTCTTGAGGAGAACAAAATTTAAGATATGAATGGCAGGGTTCATAGTACATTGGACAATGCATCTAATTATATTCTTCAATTTCGGTGCTAGCAAATGTGAAAAGCTTTAAAAAAAAAAAACGCTTAGATTTCTCGGGGCTTTAAGAACAAACAGACGGTTCATAGACGATGAGGCACATGCCTTACTGCCTTCGTGCCTGTACAAAAGCACGCATAGGAGAAGCAGAACGCTGATGCAGTTTTGCACCGCTTGAGTGTTAAAGTGCGGCTAAGCGAGCCTTTGACAACACGGGTGAATTCTACATTGATTTTTAATTTTCTCAAATAGAATTACATAGTTAAGAGTTAAAAGTAATGTAAATCAAAATTCTGTAGCTAAACATATCTAAAAGCTGATTGAGAAAACTGTTTAACTTTACAAATAGTTAAACATGTCTCCTAGACTACTTCAATAAAACGGCAGGTCTCTCTTGGACATTGTTCAATAGGTGACTCAAAGTTGAAGGATGATTACAAAGATCTAATCTGGATTCAATTGTAGAAAACAAACTGGAATCGACAGATAGCAAGATGGGTAGGTCATTAGGGATGACAACTAAGTTGCTCGGACACGGGTGCGGGTGTCTGACACGGATGCGGATCTAGAGGTCGGATCTTTCAAGATGTAAATTTTAAAATTTGGGAATACAGATCCTAGTACAGATATGAGTACGGGGATCCGGCTAAAAATAATTTTAAAAAATAAAAAATTCTCTAATTTATGAGAAATTTTATGGAATACTTATATATAGCTTTTAAAGTGTGGATTTCCTTTTATTCTCAAGTTGTAGATAGTAAAGATTGATTTCCTAGATAAGATATGCTATTTTTTTTAAATTTACCCTAGTTTTAGTTCTGATTTCGGTAATCAAATTGTATCTCGTCTTGAAATTTTTTGTCCGTTGTGGTCAAAGTACCCAAAATTGTTTGACCAGATTCGGTACGGATCTCATACCCACACTCATACTAGTGTCGTGTCGATACGGGTGCGGCACCTAAGAGGGTATTTGTGAATCAGAAAGAACTGGTAAGGGGCTCTTAAGCATCCATTCCCCGACTATCACCAATTTAATGGCAGAAAACAGGACGTCATTCAAGCTTACTTCTGTTTGCAAGGATGTCAACATTCTATCAACCCAAACTAAGAAGTGTTGCAAAGAATTGGGAACTTGAATCTTTTCTCTGCCTTTTAATCTATGCGCAAAACTGATCTGAGCTTCAGAGATCACGATAGCTTGACGTGGAACACTACTACTCCAATGATCTGCTAATTCTATTTTCTGCAGCTCCAAATAATCACGGAAATGAACATACTCTTTGGAAAATTATTTGGAGGAGGGTCCAAACTAGCAACTTTTTATGCATTGGAAGCAGCCTGGAAGTATCACTCGACTAGATATCATATGAAAATAATGGGCAGTTAGATATGCGAATGGTTATTAGTTTATTGATGTGATAGTTCATCATATTGTGTTGCTTCATGAACAGGGGTATACTTGTGGTCCTTGATCGTTGAAACTGGGAATTTTCTGGGTGATGACGTCTTCTGTTAGATCAATTAGTGTTTGATCGGAGTATTTGAAGAGATATTGTTTTGTCTCTCATTGAAAAGAGAAACAAGGGAAAAAGCGTTTAAAAGCATTTTTTTATCTTATATAGTTTGAATATTTTTTAAGGTGTTTTGGAGGGAAATTGAAATCTGACTATATTATTAATAGTCAAGATTGGGAACTTGTTAATAGTCAAGATTGGGCACTTGGGCTTTGGGCCAATTAAATAGCCCGGAATTAACATTTTAGTCCCATATTATTTAATTAATTAAAAACGTTTTTGCCTTTTAATTTCAGAACGCTTTTAACAGCTTTCTTTTAAATTCAAAAGAAGGTGACTATTGATTTTAAAAGGTGTCTGTTATGAAGAGATGAGTCTGTTAATTCCAACAAACTCCTAGAGGTATTTATAATACCTCTATCATCCCAAAACGAAATCATCTGAAAGAATTCCATCTCTTTCTCTTCTACTTATTTTCTACAACTCACAAATATTCTGTTCTTGTGAGAAATTCGATTTAATTGCTGAAACTCGAATTTCGAAAGCTTTGTAAAATCCTGAAGCAATTCTGCTATTATCCCTGCAGCAATTAGTGGGAAGCTTAAATTCCTTAAGGACAGTGAATACACTATCCAAGCCAGATTATTTTATCCCAATTATATTTTCTAACATCTTCCATCAAGGAATTCTTTCTACCATGGAGGAAATAACATGTAGCCAGGAAGAAACTTCCGGATATGAAACCTAACTCCTTTTTGGCATTTGTGCGGGAAGCAAAAAAGAGCATCCAAGGTGACATGACCAAGTTCATAGCTGGTTTAACTTTGAAAATCATGCAAGTATTGCAACAACTTTGTACAGGGATTAGTACTCTGTTTGGTGCCTGATTCAATGAAATTTCGAACTTTACCACCTACCAAAAGAAAAGAAAGACTAAAATGGTAAAAGAGTTACCTTCCCATCATATTCTTTCTTGAGTAAAACCTCAGGAGCAATATATGCAGGTGTGCCGACAGTTGACTTTGGCTGCGAATGCAACACTGAGGACTGCAAGCAACAACAGTCAAAAGAATGCTCAACAAAGATATGAAGGACGCATGAAGAAAGAACAAGGTAGTGAGAGGAAAAAGAAGTTCAAATACTTCAAGGGTTTGAGATACAACAAAATCTCATCCATGTCGTGAAAATTTGGGCAGCACAAAATCAGGCATCAACCAGAAATTCAACTGAAATAGGTGCAACACTGGAGAGTATGCTTTCTAAGATGAGCTCAGTACGTAGTTGACTTAGGAAAAGAGTAGAGAGAAAACAGTCGATACCTTTGAATATCCAAAATCACAAATCTTTAGCCTTGGTGCCGGGCTTCCGTCCAGTAATGTGTTCTCCAATTTCAAGTCTCGGTGGCAAACTTGCTGCATAAAAGAAAATAATTGCAATCAGGATCTTTTCCATAAACTGCATAGATTCTTCCTTTTCATTAAAAGGAAGAGAAAGGCGACAGTAAGTACCATGGCATGACAATAGCTGACCCCTGATACGAGTTGTTGAAAGAAAAAACGTGCCTGCAGCAAAAATTTGTAGCTAATAGATAATAAATGTATGCAGGACATAGTAACAAGCAAAATCGCATTGTAAGAAACCTCATCCTCACTGAACCGGCCTGCATTGCATATTCGCTCAAACAGCTCTCCACCAGATGCATATTCCATCACTATAGCCAAATGAGTTGGTGTCAGTATGACCTGGAACCAAATTGTCATTCATTAGCATTAAATATCAAGTTTACAGAACCTTAACAGTTAACAAAAATGGATTTTCAAAAGTACCTCCTTGAATCTAACTATATTAGGGTGCCTCAATGATCTGTGGTTGATGATTTCTCTCTGGACATTTTCATCAATCTGCAATATTCATGGATAGTGAACAAAAAAATTAGTTAGATGAACTGGTAAAAGGTAAATGGCCAATAAAATTCCCATAAACAGAGTTCCCAACAAGTGCACAAAGTGCCATTGTCCAAGACAATGCTACAAAAAATAGACTAATGACAAAGTCCTCTAAGAGAGACCCCTAACGAATGTCATCACAAAAAAGGCCTTCTACGAGTCAATTTTCCTTTATTTAGGTTTGTTACAAGTAACTGATACTTCCTTGGTCCCAATGCACATGACACTACATAAGGTTTTGCACCATTCTACTAAACAATACATTTTTATTCTATTTGACTTTCAAATTATTCAAGAATTCAAAATTCAATGTTAACTCTACAAAATTTTAAACCAGTACTTTAATGTTTTTTTCCACTAAAACTAACATAACATAGATAAAACGAAAATTTTAAGTTCCATGTGCGATCCAATGTGTCAAATAAAATAGGATGGAGGGAGTGGTTCGCTTAACCTATCAGTTTTCTGCAACAACTGTAGCAGGGAGTGTCACATTCCTAAACATAGAGTGAGCAGAGTTCATTCTTTTTACTTCTCGCCCCAATCCTGACTTATGTTGCGTGGACTCTTCAAAATGGCGCCGCACCTGTGTCGGATCCTTCAAAAATGCACTATTTTTGAAGAATCCGGCACGCACCCACTGACATTTTTTGAGAGTCCGAGCAACATAGCAATCCTCTGCATAATTCTCATGTCTGGATGCAAAAACCAATTTTTTTAGGGAATGTCAATCAATGCCAACTCCCCACAATGGTCAGAGCTACCAACACACATTAAATCATTAAACTGACAAATAAGTCAAGCGAAACCTGGTTAAGTTTTCCTTATATGACATTCTTTCATGTTCTAAAAAAATTGGCATATTGAGAGCCAAAAGTGTTATTTTTGCTAAACTTGGTGTACTACAATCAAACAGTTTGTTGCATTAATAAAACAAAAAGAGTAAATATGAAGAAAGTGACAAGGTGCACAATGAAACGAAAGAAGTGGAACACAAACCTTAGCACCTCGCTCTATATACTTAACAGCAACAAGCTCATTAGTCTGCCTATCTCTCATAAGCCTTGCTACTCCGAAATTCCCCGAACCGATGTCTCGAACAAGCTCGTATCTATCACTATCGTGCATGATCGGTACGTCCATCCCTGTTCCCACCGTTAGCGCCGTCCGATCCATAACTTATCTTTCTCTACAACTCTCCTTCAGCCGAGCCTCATATTGACATTATATATCATCCGCTACCTAACCATTATGACAAAGAATTAACCACACACACAACAAAAAAAAAAAAAGAACCCCAATTCAAAAACAAAAGATCAGATAGGAGAATCCACACGGAAAAGGATGAACCACAGGATTTTGAAGAAGAAAAGAAAAGGTGAGTAGCGCTAAGTGATGAGCTCCAAACCCGTGAACAAGTCTTCACTTTACCAATAATCACATTCGCCTTTTAATTGAATTGAACTATATGCATAAATGCACTCATCGATTAAGACAACAAAGTAATAATCAAATCACAGTTTATTTTTGGCTCGCATATATGTATGTATATTTGAATATAGTTGATGAAATGAGTGTTTGAACAACTTGTTCTTCTTTGGACTTCCAGAATGACTAGGCAGTACTATAATAAGTAAGCTTTTTTATAAAGCTATAATAATTGTTTCGGTTCTCTCTGAATCAGTGAAATGGCAATATTTTGTGTGAATTGAAATGACGAAGGTGACCTCTTTAACTTAAATTAAGGGACAGGTTGGCGTCAGAATATGCGAAGGTGAACCTTTGCCCTTTGGCTTAGTGGATAAGGTTGTACACACAGAATCACTAAGTGTCTAAGTGCACTCTGCAGCCAAGAAAAAGTTTTAAAATATGAGATAAAAAGCAATAATTAATAAATACTGTAGACATTGATTGCAATGTTAAATGTGAGTCCGGAACCAAAAAAAAATATTGATCGTTTGTCCGTTAAAGTATAGCGCCTTTTAAGAATGTGTTATATTTAAATTCACATGGCACAAAAAAGCAAGTAAATAAAATATAATGTACCAAAAGAGGACGAAAGTGTTGGGTGGTGCAATGGTTAAAGACTAGGTATTAAGTTGTTTTTGGCCTTGAGGTCTAGGGTTCAATTCTTTTTCATTAATTAAAAAGAATTCCAAGTAATAGATTAAACTGTATATATTAATTAAATTTCTCTTATGAAAATTTTAACTATAAAATAAAACTCATAATTCTAATTTGAAAATAAAAGGAGGAAAAAATAATTTTGTTTTACGTATATTACAAAATAACAACTATTAAAAATTTCGGTAGATTTTTTTACAAAATAATAAAAGGCTTCTCTTTTTTTTTTACTTTAAATGAATTTAAAATTCATAATTTTCAAATAAATATTAAATTATTTTAATTACATTGAAAAGTAATTATAAATATTAAAATATTTATATCTAAACTTAAACCAACTAATGAAAGGAAAAGAAAAATGAAAAAGAAATAGGAAAACAAAATAGTAATGGTGGAAGGAATCGAACCCTAGACCTCAAGCCCAAAACAAACTTCCTATCTAGCCTTTAACCCTTGCACCACCTAACACTATACTACTTTTTTATTATTTTGTTTATGACTGACTATTTCTTAAATGGGTGGAAGCACAGGCCTATGAAAAGATAAGAAAAAAAGAAGTCATCAACTTTATATGGGATCACATCATGTGTCAATTTGGGATACCCTCCGAGATAACATATGATGGGGAAGCAGTTCATCGGAGGCAAAATAACAAAGTTTCTCGAGGATCACAAAATCAAAAGAATATTATCGACGCCCTACCACCAGTGTGCAAATGGTCAAGCCGAATCCACAAACAAGACCATCATTCGGAACTTGAAAAAGAAGTTAGAAAATGCGAAGGAAAAATGGAGAGAAACGCTGCCCGAAGTACTATGGGCATATCGGACAACCTCTAAATTGAGAACATGAGAGACGCTGTTCTCTTTGGTGTACGTGTCCGAGGCTTTGATACCGGTCGAGGTCAGAGAGCCAAGCGCCAAATTTCGACATGACACCGAAGACTCAAACAATGAGGCCATGACTACATCCCTCGAACTATTAGACGAGAAGCGAGAAGCTTCACTGGTCTGGATGGCCGCCCAAACTAGGCTTCACTGGTAAGACCTTAAAACAGGCACAAACCCCATATCAAAGTCAAGGCTATATATCGAACTTGTAAGACCCAAAAGGCATACCCTCGATATAGACCCCATGGCTATCTCACTCGGGGACTAAAATCATAGGCCTCCAATTACTTCGAAAAACAACCGGTTAAAGGTTGTGCCAACCTAAAGCGTAAGATCCCAAGTCTCCCGCTACATTAAAGGTTGTACCAACCTAAAGCGTAAGAGCCCAAGTCGCCAGCTAGTCATATCGACCTTAAGCATAAGAGCCCAAGTTGCCAGCTACAGGTCATACCGACACAAAGCGCCTCAAGGCCAATTTGAAAACCTGAGGGACGTTGAGCTCGAGTCGAAACCCGACTCGGAGACTAAGCCCAATACAGTTAACTAAAGCGCCTCAGGGCCAACAAAGCATAAGAGCCCGTATCGACCTTACGCGTAAGATCCCAAGCCGCCAGCTATACGTCATACCGACACAAAGCGCCTCAGGGTCGATTTAAAAACCTGAGGGTCGTTGAGCTCAAGTCGAAACCCGACTCGGAGACTAAGCCTGATACGGTTAACTAAAGCAACTCAGGGCCAAAAAAGCGTAAGAGCCCAAGTCGCCAACTAGTCGTATCGACCTTACGTGTAAGTGTCCAAGTCGCCAGCTACATGTCATGCCGACACAAAGTGCCTCTGGGCCGATTTAAAAACCTGAGGGCCGTTGAGCTCGAGTTGAAACCCGAATCGAAGACTAAGCCCGATACAGTTAACTAAAGCGCCTCAGGGCCAAAAAATCATAAGAGCCGAAGTCGGCAGCTAGTCGTATCGACCTTATGCGTAAGATCCAAAGTCGCCAGCTACAGGTCATACTGACACAAAGCACCTCTGGGATGATTCAAAAACCTGAGGGCCGTTGAGCTCAAGTTGAAACCCGACTCGGAGACTAAGCCCGATACGGTTAACTAAAGCACCTCAAGGCCAAAAAAGCGTAAGAGCCCAAGTCGCCCGCTACATTAAAATTCGTATTGACCTTACGCATAAGAGCTCGAGTCGCCAGCTTAAAAAGCCTCAGGGTCAATTTATAACTCCAAGGGTTCATCTCAAAGTCCGATTCATCGGGCTGACTATCAACAAGCAAATCAAACCAAAGAATATTTCATTATATATATATATATATATATATATATGTGTGTGTGTGTGTGTGTGTGTGTGTGTGTGTGTGTGTGTGTGAGTGTGTGTGTGTGCATTCCAAATACATATTTACAACACTCCCACAGGAGTCTTATGCAAACGGACAAAACAAAAAATCTAGTCTACTCTCGGGACCAGCTACCCCAAAGGCCCATCGGGTCAGATCCCACGGCAACCTTCAAATATCGACACTAGCCCAAGAAGAAAGGAAAAACTTAGCGTCAATCTCGTCCGCCTCAGCCTGCTATATCTCTTCCGAGAGGTCAAAGCCCCTAGAATGTATCTCTTTGAGGGTCTCCCTCTCAGACTTGCATCGGGCATATTCATCGCCCCACCTCTCTCTGGTGAAAGCTCCTCTCAGCTCGGCCCGAGCATTGGTAACATCTTTCAAGTAAACGGCCACTCTCTTGTCGGCCTTCATATTTAGAAGATCAGCCTCGAGCTTGACAATCCTGCTCAACTGGATTAAGCTATCTTCTCGGGCATTACGAAGTCGTATCTCGAGGGCAGCAGCCTTGCCTATAACATTCCTTTGACTCGAGGACCGAGCCCCCTACGGACAGCTATCGACTACCACCGATCGCCCATCAAGAACAGAACCTAAGGGTTTATTATAAAAGTCCAAAACTTCGGACCAATTATCAACATGCATCACATTCTATTCCAAAAAGAAAATAAAAGACAAGAAATGACAAAGAACAGAGGCTTTTATATATAGTGAAGATTCACAAAGGTGTATTTTACAAGGCTCATGCCTGGAGCCCTTACACAAAGAACNCCCCCCCCCCCCCGGGGACTTCGTCTTCATCAATCTCCTCAGGACTAGCATCCTCACCAGCTCTTTCTCTTCGTCTTCGACACCGGCTTCGTCGTTGGTAGAGAGGAGGAACTTAACATCAATCTCATATGCCTGCTCTATCTCTTCCGAGAATCCAAAGCCCTTATCGCGAATCTCCTCAAGGGTCTCCCCCCAAGATTTGCATTGGGCATGCTCACTACTTCTTCGCTCTCGATCGAACGTCTCCCCCTCAACTCTTCTGAGAATCAGTGGCATATATAATACGGTGCCCATTCCCTTCAGAGTATTTTCCAATGTCTCGCAAACGGATTCCCGGGCCAAGAGCAGTTTTGGCTACACTTTTTCCAGTATCACAACTAGTCATGCTGCCCCCTAAATTAGGAAAGCACTCAAGAACTTCAATTGGGAAGATATTAAGATTCCCACAGGAATTTTCACCTAAAAAATATTACATATATGTGAAGTTACTTGGACTCGGATTCAGGAAAAAAAATAATTAGCAAAGAAGTTCTCAACATGAAGATTTATCTGCGACACGAGGAAATATCTTCAAGTTATCTTCTCCCTGCCAAGGAATAGCCCGACCGGCTCTGTCAATAGCTATATCTCCTTCAGATGGAGGGATTTTTACCTGGCGCCGCTTTTTCCCAACGGCAATCAACATTCGCCTTTTCAATATCAATCGACGGACCAACATATCGAGGCATGGGTTTGCGTCGGCCCGCTACCTACAAAGATTTATCAGCCTCAAGACCAGATGACGTTTCACAAGGTACGAGGAGGCACTCCTCAACCCGAGGGGGAACTGTCATTGCGCTCTTAGAAAAGCGTGAAGAAGAAGGAGATTTCTCTTTTTGAGGGACCGTTTTAGAAGTCTTGGCCATAATTGCATTAGCATTTCAGAATGAGAAGAAGAAAACTGGCGAAGAAAGCAAAAGCTGCTAAGTGGGGGTTTTAAGGTGTTACAAAGGGTGAAAATTTGAAAAAGAATGGTTGGAATATTTATAGAGGGTTTTTCAAGCGTATTAGAGAAGTTGAAAGGGCAACAAATAGCGGTTCAGGGGCTTTTCAAGAATCGTGCTCTGTGCAACCTTCTTGTCACATCAGCTGATGACCTCACGTGACTAACGTCATGATGAAGACATCGAGGAGCCAAGAATTCAAGATCGTTCCTTATCATTTCATTATAAGAAACGCGAGGACTATCTGTATACGGTTAAAATCGGAGAGCCCGATTTTACGGTCATTTCGACGCTTAGAAGGCTCGAAGGCCCGAGCTCTGGTATCAATACATATCGAAGGTCCTCGACCTCGAGGCAATACATATCGAAGGTTCTCAACCTCGAGGCAATACGTATCAAAGGTCCTCGACCTCGAGGCCGTGCATATCGAAGGCCAACATAAAAAGGCGGGAAACTCCCAAGAGGCACGTGGTTAAAGCTGATAAAGTACACAAGATAGTACAAGCCCGTACCGTGGCGTTAAATGGCTGTACCAGCCATATCTCTTTACATTAATGACGCATGTACTATGTTGGGATTCTCCCCCATATATAAAGGGAACCCTTGCCATTTTGTAAAAGGGATGATATTCAATATAAGAACAAGAACATCCTCTGCTCTCTACTAAAAATATTCTCTACAATTGCATCATTAGATTATTGTTTCTCATTTATTGTGTTCTTGGATTATTCTCCATCTATTACTTGTTATTGATCATAAATAGGCCATTCTTAAGGCCTCCAACACTGTTTCATTGTTATCGATAGCCCCTAATCAAGCTTCTCAAGCTCGACCTCGAGGCCTACCCGACCACCCTCGAGATTGGCCTATTCGATACCTGGTTTGCGTAATCTAGTTCTTTTCGCTCTTATTTCATTTTTCTCGCTTCATAGTCAGCATCTACTGCATAAACAACCGGTATTAAAATAGATCACATATTTTTAGAACCACATAATCAAATATAATTGTAATTACCATTTTCAAAGTAAACAAAATTCTTAATATTAGTTCATCCCAATTTTTAAATATTAACTATAATTATAACTTTATTCAATAAAATTCTACTTTCAAATAGTCAAAAAGTCAAATTAGTGTGTCAATTTTAAATCATTGTGCTTCTGGAAGCATTATGCTTTTGACTCCTCGAAATTATTAAACGCAAAATCTTATAGTTTAATATAGCTTTATTGTTAACGGACTTCTATAAGGAAATTCATATAAGGTAAAAAATTTAATAATTTGAAGTGCTAGATATTAAATTTTCTACCTAGTTTAATAAGAAAAAAATTAATAAATAAAATTTTAGTTGATTTTAAAGTTCTAAAAACTAGGAGCAGTTGAATCTTTAAATTGCATAATAAGTTTATGATATTAACAAAATGAGATAACTCTTTTATTTTTTCTCCTATGCAGATTCAAATAGTTCTACGACATTAATAGTTAGCATTTTACAATAAATACTTCGTTGTTCTTCTATAAGCTATTAAAGACAATATTCAAAAAGACAGTTAATTTTAATTTATATTCCAGGTAAACGATAATTTATTGGTACTTGGTAGTAGTATTTTATCGGGTAATGTAGAACTAAAACTATAATAGCTAGTGTATCTTTTGTTAATGAAAGGATAGAGGAGAAAAACGTGGTAAAAGATGTTGGTTTTTTCTTTCTTTTTGATAATTTATACAAAAGTATAATTAAATTTGAAGTCCTAAATAGGATTTTATATCTAGTTCAAATAAGCAAGAAATTTATACACAAAATATAATTAATTTTCAACTCCCAAATATTATGAAATAATTTAAATGACTATTTTATCCAATTTAAATTAATTAATAAAGTGTATAGGAGACGAATAACATTTCGCTAATCTCGTCGTGCTTTTAATATAGTATATATATAGAGAGAAAGATTATGCAATTTTATTTAAGTATATTAATTAATCAATTTGAAGATAAAATTGGGATGTCTTGATCAGGGCGGATCTAAGATTTCTGGAGAATGAGTTCACCATTACTTTTAAAAAAAAATTAAACAAAAAAGTTGGAATGGGATTCGATCTCCTGACTTTTAAGACTATTGGAAATAAGAGACCAAAACTAATAAACTATTTTATCTCTTTTGACCGTGAATTTTATTAAATATCTATATTTATTTTTACCAAATTATATATATCATATTTATTGATTAACTCGAGGAGCACGAGTTCACGTGAACCATTTTCATAGTGTCTTGATCCTCAAGCTTTAAAGTCGTATTTCTCTTGCGAAGAAGAACGTATTGAAGTAAAGGGGGTAATTTGGTACAATTAAAAGTAGATTTATTGGTTGAAGCGGAATCTAGGGAAAAAAGCAAATAGATAAATATGCGACGACACGAAATTGACTTTTTGTTTTTTTTGGGTAATATTCTTTTTCTCACTAACAAATATCTGCATTCTTTCTCTCCTTAATTCTTTCTCCATTTTCTCACTCTCTACTTATACATATTTCGATCGAGAGAGAGAGAGAGTCTCGCTTTTCTCTTATTTATATTACGCGATTTGGAGTTCCATATTTTTTTGGTCAATTGAACAATTGAAAATAGAATTACTATAACTCTTAAGATCAAATCTGAGGGAGTGAAAAAAAAAGATCTGAAGAAAAAAATGGGTTTAATTCCACCAGAACTGAGTTTGGATTGTATACCCAAAATATACATTCCCCAAACAATCATTGAATTTCTTCAAGAAGTTTCGATGATGGATAATAGCGTGTACGAGAAAACGTTGAAGATTGAAGATTACTTGAAAAGACTTGAAGATGAAATGAAGAAAATTGATGCTTTCAAAGGCGAGCTCCCCCTTTGCTTGCTTCTTGTTAATGATGGTAATTTTTCCCTTTTTTATTCGTTATTTAATCATCTGGAGCTTAGTGTGGTTCTCTCTAAATTTTGATCGGATATTTATCTATTTATATTCATAGTTCCAAACTCGGGTAAACAAGGAGCGTTAACGAGCAGTGTTAGATATAGTTTAACTGTTATAATACTTTTGAGTAGTGTATATTGAAGAAAATTGATTTCGTTCTCATTCTTGTAGACAAATACTAGATTTGAGTACTTATGTATCAACAAAGTTGCTCCAAGGTCTAGTTTGCTTCTCTTTGAAATGGAGTTTTTGCTCTCAAACTAAATGTCCTTCCGAGAAATTTCTCAACGTCATCTCTTCTTATTGATACGGGTCAGCTCAATCCACATGGGCGACCCGTGACCCATAATAATATTCAACAATTCATTTTAAAATCGTATTGGTTGGTTTATTTGTGATAGTGATGGTAATTCACCCTTTTCTATGTTGTCAATCACCTCAAGCTTCTCTAGGGGATGTGTCAAATTTTTTATTTTGATATTTTTCTTCGTATACAACTCTACCTGTGATAGTTTTGTTTGTGTAAACATACTTTCAAGTTTAGATGAAGGAAGAGGGTTACTGTAGCTCAATAAGTAAATTTGATTCGAAATTTGAATAACTGACTCCATCTAATTTGGGATTGAGTCATAGAGGATTGATTGATTTATCCATGTATATATGCGTGTGTGTGTGCGCGCGCGCGCGTTGTATTTATTACCTTTTATGTATGCCTTGGCTGAATGGAATCGACTTCTGGTGAAGAATCATTCAATTTTCTCAGCTTCTGCTACTTTCTGGCATTGGTTATATCAGTGATTTCCAATATTGCTTGGGTGTAGTCATACTTGTTATAGGCTATGCTTCGAGAAGCTCACATAGGTGGAGTTTGGGATTAAGGGATAGTTGATTGATTGATTGATTGATTGATTGATCGTTTTTTGTAGTTTCTTTTGATTTTGTGTTTTGTCTTTGAGAAAGCAATTAGAGTAAGAAATTAGCGCTATGGAGATAGTTCATGTAAAATGGGTGTTAACTTTCCTGCTGATGCGTGTTGTTGCAGCGATTATGGCTTTTGAGAGAAGAATCTACACAATATAAGAAACCAATTGTCAAACCTGTATTCGAAGAATCCATACCATTGAAGAAGAGTTCCCTTAAAGATGATATAGTTGAAATGAACAAAGATAATGATAGTAGAGAAAAAATGAATTGTATGAGCTCTGTGCAGCTCTGGAACAGTGATCCTCAGAACCCAAATACTGATATTCATAACAGTAAACAATGTACTAAATCCGAGCCAAAGAAGGTAAAAACACGACTAGATTTGTTTTTAACATAATTCACATTTTCTCCTATTAATTGTTACTGATTAATGTTCTTTCTTTTCTTAATTAATAGATATCCCGCAAGGAGGAGATAACTCAGTATCATATGATCCATTTCGATCTTGTAAATCCAGATTTCCCCCTTTCAGGGGGTATTCTGGATTTCCCGTGAAAGTGGATAGGAAAGAAGATAAAGATGACCTACCAGGATTGACACTTCGTATTCCTGGAATAAAAAATCTAGAGGATACAATGATCAATGGTTTGTCTTCAAATCCCAGTGATAACAGCGTCACTTCATCTATTATAGTAAGCTCTCGGTCAAATATATGCATGCATCACAGCTTCAGCAGCAGCAGACTGCTAGAAATCAAAGGAGATGCTGGTCACCTGAGTTGCATAGGCGATTTATGGACGCACTCAAGCAACTTGGGGGCTCACAAGGTTTGTGCTTTGGCCTTTTGTTCAAGGCATGATAAATTCAATTGAGTTTGAAAATAATTTATCAACTAATGCAACAATGTTAGGTCTATACTAGGATTAAGGCTTTTGCAAGTTCGACGAATTATATATAGGAAAATTGTCTTCCGCCTCCTCTGCAGCTGCGACTCCTAAGCAGATTAGAGAACTTATGCAAGTGGATGGCTTAACTAATGATGAAGTGAAGGGTCATTTGCAAGTGAGTTTTGAGCTAATACCTATTTCATATATTTTTGTTCTGTGTGATTTTAGACATGAATTTTAGTAAACTTTTCAATTGATTGCAGAAGTATCGGCTTCATATACGAAAACTTTCTGATACACATACCCCATCAACGAGTGAATCTGTTGTATTAGGGAACTTATGGTTGCCTCAAGACCAATATGGTGAATCCTCAAAGCATAGCAGTTCTCAGTCTGGTTCTCCTCAATGTGCCCTTCAGTTAGGGGGTAGCTCTTTAGGTACTTCCATGACTGGGGGGGATAGCATGGAAGAGGAAGATGATGAAAGATCTGAGAGTCATAGCTGGAAAGTTCAAATTTCTAGGAAAATTGATGTATAGATGTCCACCTTGAATTTTGAAGATAAAAGTATACATGGGGATGAATTGATCACCATAAAATGAGATACTATACTTGTAAATGAATCTTTGAAAGTATGCCAAATTTTGCAGGATTAGATTTTCTTTCTTTGTGTTAAGCTGAGTTCTTGTGATTTGCTGTGTCGGTATAAGGAACTTCAAGTTAAGTCTAACCATTTAGAAATGAAATATGGCACCACTCTCGGAGCAAACAAATAGTATTACGTGGTATAAATTTCTGTTGAGATTTCTTATGCTGTTTCTTGAAACAGGGTTCTTCATTAACTTGAGTTTCTTCATGATTTCTGGTTTTGGTATTTGGTTGGCTTATTATTCTCCAACGACTTCTTCTAACCTAGACGAGAATGATGTTTCTTTAATCTTAAGAAGCATGTGGAGAACTTTTTCACGGAAGAGTGTGGAATAGGGATACCTTCTAAGATTAGACAGGTCTAAGAAATAGCTTTTGTTTCCGACAAGGAAAGGCCTCCGTCCACCTTCAAATGCTTGAAATGTAAATTCTCGTTGTTGCACACAAGGGTGTGGCTATCACGACCCAAAACACACTACAGGTCGTTAGGCGCCCAACAAGTGTTAAGCAAGTCAACAGTAAACTACCAACTTAATTATTCATTTTGTAATTTTTGAAATTATAAATCTTATTAGATAGAGAAATCAATGCATTAAAAATCGTAGATACGTATAATTTAAACGAAATATAAAGCAAAAGTGTATCAATAGTAAGCAAAACCATAAACAAATTCTAGAACATCCCAAAATCCGGTGTCACAAGTGCATGAGCCTCTACTAGGAAGTACAATAACAAATACAACATCTGTTTGGAATAGAAGATAGACATGATAAGGTAAATAATTATGATGGAGATTCTGTGTGCTGCGAATTGTAGCATGGAATGCAGCTTACCATAAAGTCTCCTCAGCAACAACATTTACGCGCCCAAATGACCACCAAACGAACCTTTCAGATCCTGCAGATTTAGTGCAGAAGTGCAGCATGAGTACATAAATTAACGCGTACCCAGTAAGTATCTAGCCTAACCCCGAAGAGGTAGTGACGAGAGGTCGACATTGACACCTACTAGTAGTCCAATAAATCAAATATAATAAGGTAGACAAGTATGAAACATGGTAAATAAACAATGAAAACAGATATAGGCAAATTAATATGGTCTACAACTGAACAATGAACACAAAGTCCTCAATTATCGGATAACTCCTCAAATGGAATGCGTAATGGTCAATACCAAACCAACGGTCACATCTCAAGTCAGGAAGCTCATGAGCATGTGGACTCCTTATTAAGTATTTCGAACAATTGTGCCGAGGCGAGTGACTCGATCCGATAAGAGTGTTTCATAGAACTGCGGAGGCAAATGGTCGATCCCATAAGATTGTTTAATAGAACTGTCGAGGTGAACGACCCGATTCTATAAGAGTGTGATATGTAATCCTGCCGAGTCGAACGACCGATCCCATAAGAATATGTTACTCTGCAGAGGCGAACAACTCAATCCCATAAGAGTGTGTTACATGATACCACCAAGGCGAACAACCCGATCATATAGGAGTGTATTACATGATACCGCCGAGGTGAATGGTCCGATCCTATAAGAGCATTACATGATACCGCCGAGGTGAACGACCCGATCCCATAAGAGTATTGCTGAGGCGTTCAACCCCATCCCATTAGAATATAAAACTTTGATGGGTCACTAACCCCACTCACGAATATACATGTGAGTTATAAAATTCAAGAAAAAACTATCAGATGAATATTCACAACACGGAAGAAATTCGTAAAGGAAAATACAATTTCCACAGCTAATCAAGCAGCTCGTCATGTATCTAAAGTAGCAAGTTTGATACTCTACGGGAGTCTAGTCTCAGGCTAAACGGATTCTAAAGCATTTAAATAGGCAAGAATAACTCAAATAGTACAATTCAAGCATGGTGTGAGTCTAAGTCTACCCGACCATAATCAGGAATTCTAGCATATGCACGGACCTTCGTCACCTCATACGTGCGTAGCTCCCAGGACATGTAGCACATAATAAACATTACATCTACTGGGCATATTCCCCCTAAAAAGTTTAGATAATAGACTTACCTCGCTCCGAAATTCGATAACCGGCTCCAACACCTCTCTAACTCCTCAAATTGATGCCGAACGATCCGAAACTCATTAAAAAACGTTCAAACCACTCAAAATATACTCCAACACTCGTAATTTAATAATTTGTATCCATTCCCAATTCCACTCAAATAGTCAACAAGGTCAACGCCTGGACCACATGCCCAGATTCCAAATATTTTGAAAATAAGTATTACCCTTAAATTCTATAGTATATATCTATATAATCATCCAATTTCATCCACGAATTGAGCCTCAAATCAAGGACTTACCATTTCTCAATTTTTGGGGCTCAAAACCCCAATTTCTACAATCCAAAGACGGATAAAAATAATAATCAACAAAAATAATCATGAAAAAAATCAAAATAAAGGTTATATATTTACCCCCTTGTTGAGAAAAGAACAATGCCGTGTAAATCACTTCAAACGGGGCTCTAGAACTCAAGGTATGCTCAAAATACTAAATTCTCGGTTTAAGACACTGTCCAAATGGTTTTTGTTCATCGCCTTCGCGGGAGACCTTCGCGTTCGCGAAGAGAAATTTTTCACCTTAATGGTCAACCCAGAAATCCGTCTTCGCGTTCGCAGAACCTCTCTCGCGTTCGCGAAGAAAAATATTTCACACCAGAAACCAACAATCTTTCCAGACACGAAAATGGGGATAACTCTCTCATACAACCTCGAATTCGACGATTCTTGTTGCTATTGTTCGGTAATTACGATACAGATATAATGGTTCAATCTAATCACAAGTCAAAGGTCGTTTACTAAATATAGTATCCTTTATGCCCAAAGAAACGACGCCAAAACATCACATAAGAGCACGACATAACACAAACACATCCGAAACACTCCTGATGCCCTCGGGACCACCCCAATCACACAAACCGGTCCCATAACATAACACAAACCTACTTGAGGCCTTAAATCACACCAAACAACATCAAAACCATGAATTGCACATCAATTCAAGCCTAATGAACTAATGAACTTTTAAACTTCTAAAACTTAGGTCGAACCATACCAAATCAATCCTGAATGACCTCAAATTTTGCATGCAAGCCCAAATGACACAACAGAACTATACCAACTCTCGGAACCATAATCCGTATCTGATATCAACAAAGTCAACTCTCGGTCAAACCTATCAACCTACTAAACCTTCAATTTTCCAACTTTTTCCAAAAGGCATAAAATCAACCTAGGGACTTCCAAATCCAAATCCGGACATACACCTAAGTCCAAAATCATTATCCGGACCTAACAAAATCGTTAAAACTCCGATCCGAGGTCGTTTACCCAAAAGTCAAACCATGGTTAACTCTTCCAACTTAAAGCTTCCGAATTGAGAATTATTCGTCCAAACCAACTCTAATCTTCCCGAAAATATAATCTGACTACACGTGCAAGTTATAATACATGAAGTGAAACTACTCTAAGGTTCAAACCTCCGAATGATACGCTAGAGCTCAAAACAACCGGTCGGGTCATTACATTCTCCCTAAATTAAACATACGTTCCTCGAATGTGCCAAGAACCGGTCCATACTTTCCCAAAATCACTGTTTAACACCTCGTGCACCTACCTGTGCCACTACAACCCATACGAGAACATTAACTCAAGCCATACTGAAGATCCTTCCTGCAATATTAGCCCACAAGCCTTAGAACCAAATATCAACATCCGAAATTCTCTACCAGGTTTGATTCTAACATATGCACGTCGTATCAATCTCAACACACTGTAACAAAACATGATCATGCCCCCATGCTGAATTCATCCAATGCACCACATAATTTTTATGCTCATAATACCATCCTCAAACCACAATAGCTACAAATTCACGAAGTCGATGCCCGTAATATACCTCATAACGCATATAAGACCTGTTCCAATCCTCGCAATACTGAAATGATGTAAGAGATGTGTAGAAACTCATAACAACCTGCCAAATCAATAACTTATATAGTCTCTCCGATTGGCACGAACATTCTTAACTGGTTAGTGAAATGTTTCCTCTAATATACATTATATAAATCTGATTGCACTAATTCCATGTCCAACAACCTCGTCTCACCCAGTACAAGTTGCTCGGGCAATAAGACACCTCAAACACCGTCTAAAATCTCATACGACTCCATCAATGCACCAACAAGCCATAACTCGAATATGACCAATAAGGAATAAGGAACCTGGATACAACCAAACCAACTATGAACAAAAACAACCAAACCAACGCTATGAACCTATCTTAGAGATGAAAAACAAGAACACAAAATAAATGTAAGGAACCATACTCAACATCTCGTTGTTGCGGCGTGCAATCCGATTCACACATGATACTATTACAGCGTGCAACCCGATCCAAACATGATCCCGCGACAGCGTCCCTCCTGATCCACACATAACAATTAATAAGTAAATACCCACCAAGCCATAATGCTCATACCCACCAAACACAGTTATATCAACTACAAGTACGCCAAGTGTATAATATTACTCTAGCTACAAGGGCCCAAGCATACTAAGGTGCAATAAATGTCATGCATTTCAAGAGCCATATTGCTCATATAACATCACAAGCTACGTGTGATCACAACCCACATAGCATAATAGAGTATCACATAGAATAACTGACAACACGGAAAACACCCAATGCCCGAAGACTCATCCATAAGCAATGTTGTGTTGAATGATCACATACGACCAGATGTAGAGCATATATTCACATTAGATCTACCAACGGACCTTAATCCGATTCCGATCACCCCATATTGGGTCAATAACTTTTCAAGGGTCCACAATAACCCTATTCATGAAACATACGATCAACCGTCAAATTCGGAACAAACTCCCACAGAAAACTATTCTCTGGTGACGCTAAGGTAGCGCCGACATACACTGAACATATGAAATCTTCCCTCTACTCCTCCGAGCACGTGACATTCTTATCAAACTGAATCACAACCTCGATCCTTCAATTCTAATTACACACAGCTCACTTCCCCTATCATGCTATTACATGAGGGTACAAGAATTTCATCATAAATCCTGAAACACTAGTACAATAAGTCAATGCATACCTAGTAAGTATCTATCCTAACCTCGAAGAGATAGTGATGAGGGTCGAAATTGACACTTAATAGTGGTCCAATAAATCAAATAATAAAGTAGACAAGTATGAAGCATGGTAAATAAACAATGAGAACATATATAGGAAAATAGTACGGTCTACAGCTGCACAGTGAACGCAAAGTCCTCAATTATCAGATACCTCCTCAAATGGAATACATAATGGTCAATACCAAACCAATAGTCACATCTCAAGTCAGGAAACTCATGAGTACGTGGACTCCTTATCAAGTATTTTGCACGGTTCTGCCGAGGCGAGCGGTCCAATCCAATAAGACTATTTCATAAAACTGCTGAGGCGAACAACCCAATCCCATAAGAGTGTTTTGTAGAACTACCAAGCCGAATGACCTGATCCCATATGAGTATGATACATAATCCTGCCAAGTGGAGCAACTCGATCCCATAAGAATATGTTACTCTGTAGAGGCGAACAACTCAATCCTTTAAGAGTGGGTCACATGATACCACCAAGGTGAACGACCTGATCCTATAAGAGTGTGTTACATGATACCACCAAGGGGAACAGACCGATCCCATAAGAGTGTGTTACATGATACCGTCGAGGTGAAAGACCCGATCCCATAAGAGTGTATTACATGATATCGCCGAGGCGAACAACCCGATTCCATAAGATTGTTTCATAGAACTGCCGAGGCAAACGTCCCAATCACATAAGAGTGTGATACATAATCTTTTCAAGGCGAACGACCTGGTCCCATAAGAATATGTTACTTTGCAGAGGCGAACAACCCGATCCCATAAGAGTGTGTTACATGATACTGCCGAATTGATCCGACAATATGTTGGGGGGGGGGTTACTTATGAATTTTCCCCTTAACCTATATAGTATATATCCAGAAAATCATCCAATTTCATCCACGAATTGATCCACAAATCAAGTATTTACCATTTATCAAATTTTAGTGCTCAAAACACCAATTTCTACAATCCAAAGATGGATAAAAATAATAACCAACGAAACTAATTATGGAAAAACATCAAAAGAAAGGTCATATATTTACCCCCTTGTTTAGACGAGTACAACTCCGTGAAAATCACCTCAAACAGAGCTCTAGAACTCAAGATATGCTCAAAATACTAAAATTTTCGGTTTAAAACACTGTCCAGATAATGTTTGTTCATCGCCTTCACGTTTGCAAAGAACAATTTTTCGTGTTGACGGTCAACCCAGAAATCCTTCTTCGCGTTCGTGGAACCTCTCTCGCGTTCGCGAAGAACAAAAGTTTGCACCAGAAACTAGCAATCTTTTTCGACACGGAAATGGGCATAACTCTCTTATACGACCTCAGAATTCATCGATTCTTGTTGCTATGGTTTTGTAATTACGAAATGTATATAATGGTTCATAATAATCAGAATTAAAAGGTAGTTTACTAAATATAGTACCCCTTATTCCCAAATAAACGATGCTGAAACATCAAATAGGAGCGCGACATAACCCAAAGACATCCGAAACACACCCGAGGCCCCTAGATCCCGCCCAATCACACAAGCCAGTCCCAAAACATATCACGGACCTACTCGAGGCCTCAAATTACACCAAAAAACATCAAAACCATAAATCACACATCAATTCAAGCTTAATGAGCTAATGAACTTTTAAACTTCTAAAACTCATGCCAAAACATACCAGATAAACCCTGAATAACCTCAAATTTTGTATGCAAGTCCCAAATGACAAAACTGACCTATACCAACTCCTATAACCATAATCCATATCCGATATCAACAAACTCAACTCTCTGTAAAACCTATTAACCTTCTAAACCTTCAATCTTTCAACTTTTGGCAAAAAGTATCGAATCAACCTACAGACTTCCAAATCCAAATTAGAACATACATCTAAGTCCAAATCATCATCGGGACCAAACGTGTAATGACACGACCGGTTGTTTTCAGTATTTTATCCCCGCTTCCCTAATTACTTCCTCCTCTATGTTTTATTATGGGCATGTGGTTTTTGGAGTGGAATGTGACATATAGTCCATAGGTTGGAGTTTAAGTCAAAAGAGTTGACCGTAGTTTGAAATTTTTTTAAACGACTCCGGAATGGAGTTTTGACGGTTCCAATAGCTTAATATGGTGATTTTAGTCTTAGGAGAATGTTCGGATGTTGATTTGGAGGTCCGTAGGTCATTTCGTCATGAAAAAATGAAATTTAGAAAGTTGAAGGTTTGGAAGGTTAAGAAGTTTAACCGGGAGTTTACTTTATTGATATCGGGGTTGGATTCTAACTTCGGAAGTTAAAATAGTTCCGTCATATAATTTATGAGTTGTGTGCAAAGTTTGGAGTCAATCGGATTTGTTTTGGTATGAATCGACATTAGTTTCAAAATTCGGAAGTTCATAGTTTCATAGGCTTGAATTGGGGATGCGATTCATAGAATCAATGTTGATTTATGTGATTTTTGGCCTCGAGCAGGCCCGTTATGTGTTTTTGAACTTATTATTTTATTCGGACGGTGTCCCCGGGGCCCCGAGTGTGATTCAGATCTAATCCGGAAGAAGTTTGAACCTTGTGTGATTGCTGAAGCTGGGCTGCACCTGGTGCAATCGCACCTGCGTATTTTTGGTTGCAGGTGCGGCACCACAAAAGCATCCTCGATCCACGTAAGAGAAGAAGGATTTGCCCAGCTGGGATCGCAGGTGCGAGGGGATATCCGCATGTGTGAGTTCGCATGTGCGGAGGAGTGGTCACAGATGCGGACGAGCTAGCTTGGTCTATTGTTGCAGAAATGGGCCTTGACCGTAGGAGCGAGTGCTTAGAAGTGCCTTTTATTCCACAGAAGAGGATGCGCAGGTGCGAATTTGATCCGCAGAAGCGAAAAGTCATGGTCTAAGTGGAATCTGCACCTGGGATGGTTTTTCTAGCAAGTGCAGCGTGGCATATTCGACTAAAGGCCGGCAAAAGCAAAATCGCTAGGCAAAAAAGGCTTAATTTCAAGGGTTTGATTTCATAATCCATTTTGGAACTAGAGAGCTCGGCTTGTGGCGATTGTTCGGGAGATTTTTAAGGAAAAGATTGGGCTAATAAACCCTAACTCATTTTTGGTTAAATTACACGAATCTATTGTTAATTTCATCATTTAATTAGTGATTTGAGTTGGAAATTTGGGGGAAAATTGTGAAAACTTCTTAGGCTAAAATTTGGGGATTTGAAAGGCGATTTGAGGTCGGATTTGAGTAATTCTTGTATGGTTGGACTTGTTATCAAATAGGTGTTCGAATTTTATAATTTTGGTTAGGTTCCGAGAGCGAGTGACGAGCGCAAAACACCACTTAAAATTATGCTCTCTAATCAAATATGATATATTATAATATCGTATCCACTGGGATTGGTGTTAAACAATATTCTTATAGTTTCTAGATTATTTTCTATCTAAGATTATCAACAATTGAGAATTTTGTGATTAATACTAACATTAACTAAGAATCTAAAGCTATTGACTAATGACAATCGAAGCAAAGAATAAGCAAAGAAGGATATTAATGGGAGAAGATAGGGTTTTGATAGGATAGGTGCAAGATAATTTCTTGGGATGTAACTCTAGATAATTAACTTATAATATTAAAGTGAGTCTCTTGAATTTACTCAATTATTAGTTCAATTGTTTAGTAGAAACTCCTCTCTCGATTAAGTCTTAACTTCACGAGATGAACCAATTTAAGCTCTATTAAGATATGCAAGAATGCGTAGTGGTTTGGTCTTTAGGAGAATCTCTCTCAATTATCCTCCTAACTAGGTTTAATCAATGATTCACTAGCCTCTTTCCATTACTAAGAAGGATTAATGAACTCAACCAACAATATAATGCACGAATATCACAAGTTATGCCTCTCTCGATTACATGAGCAAGTCAATATAGATGCAACAATTAAAGCATCCAAAAATGCTTCTATACATAAAACAAAAGTTTTAATCCACAAACAATCATCAATTTTCAAGACCCGAAATCCCACCTTCAGGCCGTGATGGCGCCTAACGCTGCGCCCGCTAGGCAAGCCAACGTGTTAACTGAATTGATTTATTAACAAGTGAAAATAATAAACACTGACTACATAATCGAGATAAAGTGCGGAAGCATTAACATAAATCTAAATAACAATAGCTAATAACGAAGAAATCCCTCTAAGTACAAAACCCAGAAGTGGAGTCACAACCTCACGAACCAGTCTAAGATTTGGCTAAAAACAACAGTCTGAAATAGAATGATATATCTGTCTTGAAACACATAGATGACAGAATGAAAGATAGACAGTGACGCCGAGATCCACGAATGCCTACAGAACTACCTCAGTGTCGTCTGGAATGGACTGAAGGACACTCCCCCTAACGATGTCCACTGGGTCCGGCTGCGTAATCTGCACAACATAAAGAAGTGCAGGTGTAGCATCAGTACAACCGACCCCATATACTGAGTAAGTACTGAGCCTAACCTCGACAAAGTAGTGACGAGGCTAGGACACGATGACAAATTGTACCTGTGCAGTTCAATAGTATAGCAGAAAATAAACAAGAATGCAGTACGGGGAAGAACATGCTGGGGATAAGAGGGGCAACAATTGCTAAAACAATAGAATCAAGTACTAACTGGAATGTAGAAGTAAAGCAGGAAGTAACAACTCGAAACAAGTAAAATAGACAGGAGAAGGCACGACATGACCCCTCGTGCATAGCCTCAAGATCACACGGCACGGAATGTCCCCTCGTGCATAAATAGTAATGACTCGGCGCATAATGTCCCCTCATGCATCAATAATAATCAATCGGCACGGAATGTCCCCTCGCGCATAAAGAATAATCAATCGGCACGGAATGTCCCCTCGCGCATAAATAATATAATCATTGGCACGAAATGTTCCCTCGTGCATAAATAATATAATCATCGGCACGGAATGTTCCCTCGTGCATAAATAATATAATCATCGGCATGGAATGTTCCTTCATGCATAAATAATATAATCATCGGCACATAATGTTCCCTCGTGCATAACTTAATAATCATCGGCATGGAATGTTCCCTCGTGCATAATGAATATGAAAACAACAATTGATATGAAAGTTTAACAATGCATCATTTCAAATGTACAGACATAATCAACACAATTCTATTGTCCCGGCAAGGGACTCAGCTATAACCAATCTCGCTCAGAAGTATCATATCAACAGTAAAACCCTCAACCGAACACATAATCAAGAACTTTCTACGTCATGAAGTAACCTCAAGGTATCACTTCCAAGGTTACCAATNCATTTCCCATAATTCTTGCCAAAATTCGACCCCGGACCCGCTTGGTCCAAACTCGAGGTTCGGACCAAAACCCGATCACCCATTCCCCCATGAACCCCGAATATATAATTTGTTTTGAAATCCGACCCCAAAATGAGGTTGAATTCTCAAAATTTCCAAAAGCCCTAACTCTACCAAAACCCCCCAATTTCTACCCTTGATTCCATGTTTTAGGCCTAGAATTTAGTGATTGATGAAGGAAAATGGAAGAAACTAGAGTTAGGAGCACTTACCTATGAAGCTATGGTGGAATGGTCTCCTAAGAATCGCCTATGGAGAGTGGAGAAGAAGAAAATGGTGAAAGAATGTGAAAATCCCGTATGGTATTCTGTTTTTGAACATTAAAAATCACTGGGCGAAATTGGCTATCGCGATCGGGACATGTGCCCTGCGATCGCGGAGAGTACTGGACCTTAGACTTATGCGATCGTGAAGTGGAGGCTGCGATCGCAGAGAGACCGGATGTGGACCCACGCGATCGCGGACAGATTGGTGCGACCACAGAAGGAAAATACTCAGCCCCCTCCCCAGCTCCCATATACTCTACGCGATCGCGAAAGTGCCTATGCGATCACATTGAGTCACAAAAACCTCCCCCTCACACTACACTACAAGATCACGGGGCAACCTATGCGATCGCATAGTGTAAAAACCTCAGACACCAGAAACAGCTCCAAAAACCAGATTTTCACCCTTTTTGCACCCCGACACCTACCCGAAACTCACCCGAGCCCTCGGGGCTCAAAACCAAATATACGCACGACTTCAAAATCATCTTATGAACTTATTCGAGTAATATAACCACCAAAATAACATAAAAAACAATGAAGTAAACTCCAAAATCTATAGAATTTTCTCAAACTTCATAAACTTCTAAATTCTCAAATTTTGATCCGAAACACGTCAAACCAAGTCCGTTTCTTTCCAAATTTTATAAATAACTTACATAACACATATCGAACTTGTTCCGGGCTCCGGAACCATAATACGGGCTCGGTAACACAGATTTCACATCAAAGTTCATTTTCAAAAATCTTTATTATTTTCAGAAAACAATTTCTTTAAAAATTCATCTCTCGGACTTGGGACCTCGGAATTCAATTTCGGGCATACGCCCAAATATCATATTTTCCTACGGACCTTCCGGGACCGTCAAATCATGGGTCCGGGTCCGTTTATAAAAAATATTGACCAAAGTCAACTTTATTCCATTAATTATCATCAATTCAACTGTTTAACACATTTCCACATAAAGTCTTCTCGGCTACGTGCCCGAGCTGTGAACGCATATCGATGTGAGATTACGGAGGATTTCGGGGCCTCGGAACGCAGTTTTTTTTGTTGCTAAATTTACACAGGATGACCTTTTGGGTCATCACAATCTCCACCTCTACAAAAATTGTTCGTCCTCGAACGGACATAGAAAAGTACCTGAATCGGGGAAAAGGTGGGGATATCGGCTCCGCATATCGGGCTCGAACTCCCAAGTAGCTGCCTCAACAGGCTGACCTCTCCCCTAAACACGAACCGAAGGATAACTCTTCGATCTCAACTGTCGCACTTGCCGGTCTAATATGGCTACCGGCTCCTCCTCATAAGACAAATCCTTGTCCAACTGGACACCACTGAAGTCAAGTACAGGGATGGATCCACAATATACCTCCGGAGCATAGATACGTGAAATATCGGATGCACGACTGACAAACTAGGTGGCAAGGCAAGTCTGTAGGCCACCTCTCCTACCTTATCCAGAATCTCAAATGGATCAATGTACCTAGGGCTCAACTTGCCGTTTTTTCCGAATCTCATCATGCCCTTCATGGGCGACACCCGAAGAAATACCCGATCGCCTATCATAAATGCCAAATCTCGAACTCTGCGATCCGCATAACTCTTCTGCCTCGACTGAGCTGTACGAAGTCTATCCTGAAAGATCTTCACCTTGTCCAATGCATCCTGGACTAACTCAAAACCTAACAATCTAGCCTCTCCCGACTCAAACCATCCGACTGGAGACCGATACTGTCTACCATACAACGCCTCATACGGAGCCATCTGAATGCTCGACTGATAGCTGTTATTGTAGGCAAACTCATCTAAAGGCAAGAACTGGTCCCATGAACCACCAAAATAAATGACACAAGCTCGCAACATATCCTCCAAAATCTGAATAGTACGTCCAGACTGTCCGCCCTTCTGAGGATGAAATGCGGTGCTCAAATCAATCTGTTANTCCTCTGAGTCCGTGGGAGTCCAAATACAAAGTCCATGGTGATACGCTCCCACTTCCACTAGGGAAGCTGAATCTGCTGCATCAAACCACCGGGTCTCTAGTGCTCGTACTTAACCTGCTGACAGTTCAAGCACCGAGCTACATAAGCTACAATATCCTTCTTCATCCTTCCCCACCAATAATGCTGCCGCAAGTCCTGGTACATCTTTGCGACGCCTGGATGAATAGAATACCGGGAACTATGGGCCTCCTGAAGTATCAACTCACGAATACCATCCACATCAGGTACACAAATACGACCGTGCATCCTCAAAACACCCTCATCATCAACCGTAACCTGCTTGGCATCTCCGTGCCTGACTCTATCTCTAAGAACACATAAATGGTGATCATCATACTGCCTGGCCCGAATACGATCATACAATGAAGAACGGGCCATGGTATGGGCCAAAACACTGCCAGTCTTAGAAACCTCCAATCTCACAAATCGGTTGGCTAAATCCTGAACATCCAAAGCAAGATGTCGCTCTTTGACTGATAAATAAGAAAGACTACCCATACTGGCTGACTTCCGGCTCAAAGCATCGGCCACCACATTGGCCTTCCTTGGATGATAAAAAATGGTAATATCATAATCCTTCAGCAACTCTAACCATCTCCTCTGCCTCATGTTCAACTCCTTCTGTTTGAATAGATACTGTAAGCTCTTATGATCCGTGAACACCTCGCATGGCACACCATACAAATAATGCCTCCAAATCTTCAATGCATGCATTATAGCTGCTAACTCTAAGTCATGAACTGGATAGATCTTATCATGAACCTTCAACTGACGAGAAGCATAGGCTATAACCTTGCCATCCTGCATCAACACTACACCAAGACCAACCCGTGAAGCATCACAATACACAATATACGGTCCTGAACCTGTGGGCAAAACTAACACTGGTGCCGTGGTCAAGGCTGTCTTGAGCTTCTGAAAGCTCGCCTCACATTTATCAGACCACCTGAACTGAGCACTCTTCTGAGTCAACCTGGTCATCGGGGCTGCAATGGATGAAATGCCCTCCATAAACCGGCGATAATAACCTGCTAAGCCCAAGGAACTCCGGATCTCTGTAGCTGAGGTGGGTCTATGCCAATCTCTGACTGCTGAAATCTTCTTGGGATCCACCTGAACACCTCTGACGATACCACATGGCCTAGAAATGCGACCGCACTCAACCAAAACTCACACTTGGAGAATTTGACATACAACTGACTATCCCTCAGAGTCTGGAGGACGACTCTAAGGTGCTGCTCATGCTCCTCACGGCTGCGAAAGTATATCAATATATCATCAATGAAAAAAATAACAAACGAGTCCAAATAAGGCCTGAACACTCGGTTCATCCACTCCATAAAAGCAGCGGGGGAATTTGGCAGCCCAAATGACATCACGAAGAACTCATTATGCCCATAACGAGTGTGAAAAGCTGTCTTAGGGACATCAGACGCCCTAATCCTCAGCTGATGGTAACCAGATCTTAAGTCAATCTTAGAAAACATTGAAGCACCCTGAAGCTGGTCGAATAAATCATCAATCCTCGTCCAAGGATACTTGTTCTTAATAGTAACCTTATTCAACTGCCGGTAATCAATACACATCCTCATCGAGCCATCTTTATTCTTGACAAACAATACTGGAGCACACCAAGGAGAAACACTAGGCTTAATGAAGCCTTTATCCAACAAATCCTGCAACTGATCCTTCAACTCCTTCAACTCTGGAGGGGCCATACGATACAGCGGAATAGAAATAGGCTGGGTTCCCTGAGCTAAATTAATACAAAAATCAATATCCCTGTCAGGTGGCATACCCGGCAGGTCAGCAGGGAATACCTCTGGAAACTCACGAACCATGGGCACAGACTCCAGGGAAGGAACCTCGGCGCTAGAATCATGAACATAGGCCAGATAGGCCAAACAATCATTCCGACCATGTGCCGAGCCTTCATATAAGAAATAACTCTACCAGAAGAATGACTAGGAGTCCCCATCCACTCCAAACGAGGTACCCCTGGCAAAGCCAAGGTCACTGTCTTGGCATGACAATCTAGAATAGAATGATAGGGGGATAACCAATCCATCCCCAATATAACATCGAAGTCCACCATATAAAGAAGAAAAAGATCAACCCGAGTCTCTAGACTACCAATAACTACTAGGCAATCACGGTAGACTCGATCTACCACTATAGAATTACCCACCGGTGTAGACACATGCAAAATAGTACTCAAGGAATCACGGGGCATACTCAAATAAGGGGAAAATATGAAGACACATAGGAGAATGTAGAACCCGGATCAAATAACACCGAAGCCTCTCGACTGCAAACTGAAATCGTACCTGTAATAACTGCATCAGAAGCCTCAGCATCAGGCCTGGCAGGAAAAGCATAGCACCGGGGCTGAGCCCCTCCAACCTGAACATCTCTGGGTCGACCTACTGCGGCCTGACCTCTACCTCTCGTGGCATGTCCTCCACCTCTATGAGTCTGACCTCCACCTATGGAACCCCGACCGCCACCCCTAGTTGGCTGCAGGGGTGGAGGTGCGTCTGATGCGGGAACCATGGCACGGGACCCCTGATACTGAGACCCACCAGAACCTCGGGCACAAAACCTGGAAATATGCCCCAAACCACCACAATAATAACAAGGCCTCTACTGATGTGGCTGCTGACTCTGGAACTGGCCCTGTCGACCCTGATAACCACCCTGGAAGCTCTGAAGCGGCGGTGCACTGATAGGTGCTGGTGGTGCACCAATAGGAACTGGCGGTGCACTGTGAGCTACCTGAAGTGCCGACTGATAGGGCCTGGGAGGATGACCTCTGCCGAAAGAATCTATGTCCCTAGATGAGGCTCAACTGAATCGACTGAAGTGACGGGGCCTCTTGTCATCCCCCTGACCACCACCCTGTGACATAATCATCTCAATCCTCCTGTCCATATTGGTCGCATCCTGGAACAAAATATCAGTATCTGACTCCTTGGCCATCTGAAGCCTGATAGGCTGAGCCAAACCCTCAATAAACCTCCTCACTCTCTCACGATCAGTGGGGAGTATCATAATAGCATGCCGAGCTAGAGTGATGAACCTGGTCTTGTACTGAGTGACAGACATACATCCCTGCTGGAGGCGCTCAAACTGCCTCCGAATATCCTCCATCTGAGTAACTGGAAGGAACTTCCCCACGAATAAATCGGAGAACTGAGCCCATGTCAATGGTGCAGACCCAGCTGGCCTAGTCAAGCAATAGTCTCTCCACCAAGTCTTGGCGGAACCCGAAAGACGAAAGGTAGCAAAATCAACTCCATTGGACTCTACTATACCCATGTTCCGAAGAACCTCATGACAGCTATCCAAATAATCTTGGGGATCCTCTGATGGTGCACCAGTAAATGTAGTAGTGAATAACTTGGTGAATCTATCAATCTCCATAAAGCATCTACTGACATAGCGACTCCCTCAACTGCCGGGGCCACAATGCTCGGCTGAGCTACTCCGGCCGTCTGAGGTACCGGAGTCTGGAACTGAGGATCTAGCTGCTCTGCTGTGCGAGTAGTAGGAGTCCTGGTCCCTCCCCCAGCCTGAGAGATGGTTGGTGCAGTAGGAAAAAGACTGGCCTGAGCCTCTGATCACGCTCAACTATGTCTAATAAATGACTAAACGGGCGTTGCAAATATAATCCGGGGTATTATGCCCAGAGTCGATCCCACAAGGAATTTATGTATCAGTCAAGTCTTTAGAATACGCAACTTTTACTCAATCAATTCTCTCAAGAATTTTTAATATAAGTTGGTGATGTTTTACTAATTCTACTGACAATAATAATAACTAGCAATTAATAAAAATGTGTTATAAATAATGATGATNTGATAATTTACTAGACGCACTCTCTCAAGTTACGCTAGCTAGATTGCATTACAGTTCACTTTAGATTGCACCCGAGGTATCGTTATCTCAAATCCAACCTCTAAACCCTCAGTTATGACTTTCGTCTATACTCCGGGAGTGATGTTGTTCAAACAACTACCTAAATATGCACTCTCTCTCAAGTAGATACATAATAACTAGGAACAACTAATTGAGGGCCTTTTCAATCAACTACAACAAGAACATAGTTGAACAAATAGAGATAAATCAACCAAATAAAACCATATTAATAACACAAGAAGTTTATCCCCAACGGGTTCTACCAAAACCCTAGATTAAAGA